>CM069441.1:139238094-139290699 GCA_035610835.1 Ophiura sarsii | reverse complement strand
CAGGACCACCAGGAGCAAATTAGTAACATGAAGATCAGAGTGCAACGGAATAACTGGGGGTAATTCAAGGTAAAGGTTGCTCTTGGTCAAGCCCGGTAACCAGGGGAGGTACCTTTTTTTTTGTAAAAACGCCCCCCCCCCCCCCCCCCCACCCCTATTTCCGAAAAATCCCCCTTTTCCCATTGTGTAAAGCATTTTTTCGGGTCGTTTCCGACTGAAATATGTAGGATCAACCAATTATCGGATCGGATATCGGATCGGCCCGATATTTAGACAGGCCTATTGGACAAATATCGGAATCGGTAGAAAATTGTCCTTGCCACCCACCCATAAAAACAACAACAATGACTTTTTATGCGATTATCGTATCGGAAGGGAAATGCCGTGGGGAAATGTCACGTCGCATCGGTTGATCCCTATATAGTACCAATTTGTTTGTGATCCCCCTTTTTCGGGACATTTTTTTATGATCCCCCTCCATTTTTTCCAACCCCCCGCCCCACCGAAGTATTTATGAACACTCCCTTATTTCTATTCAGGACCGACAGAGGAAGGTGCGATATTGGCTTATTAGCGATTTAGTGCAATTTTAAAAATGTCGCTAATTGCACGAAATTAGCGTGTAAGATCAATGTAAATTAGCGCTAATTGCAGTGCTAGTACAAATGTGCGCTAATGCGCTAAAAACACAATTAGCGCGATATCCCGTGTTCCTAGCGTTGTAATCGCTAAAGTGCAATTTCTGAAGATGAACCAAGTCTAGGAGTCGCGCAATTAGCGCTAATAGCGCTAATTGCACTTGATTAGCGTTGTAATCGCTAAAGTGCAATTTCTGAAGATGAACCAAGTCTAGGAGTCGCGCAATTAGCGCTAATAGCGCTAATTGCACTTGATTAGCGGTCTTGCGCTAATAACGCTAATTGCACTTGGTTAGCACTCTGCCGCAATTAGCGCGATATCCCGTGTTCCTAGAGTTGTAATCGCTAAAGTGCAATTTCTGAAGATGAACCAAGTCTAGGAGTCGCGCAATTAGCGCTAATTGCACTTGATTAGCGGTCTTGCGCTAATAACGCTAATTGCACTTGGTTAGCACTCTGCCGCAATTAGCGCAATTAGCGCGATATCCCGTGTTCCTAGCGTTGTAATCGCTAAAGTGCAATTTCTGAAGATGAACCAAGTCTAGGAGTCGCGCAATTAGCGCTAATTGCACTTGATTAGCGTTGTAATCGCTAAAGTGCAATTTCTGAAGATGAACCAAGTCTAGGAGTCGCGCAATTAGCGCTAATTGCACTTGATTAGCAGTCTTGCGCTAATAACGCTAATTGCACTTGATTAGCACTCTGGTGTGATTCGTGTGTCCTCCGGAACCCTGCGGGGCTCTATATAAACATGCTCCGTTAACACAACCTTTTTAGAGACACCCTGTATAATTATGATTTGCTTTAGTGAAAAAATAATGCATAATAGCGTTTTTAGCACTTACTTGCAAAATTAGCGATAATAGCGTTTTTAGCACCACCGATGCTATTAGCGCTATTAGCGCTCATGATGCAATTAGCGCTAATTGCGCGATGGCATCCCTCATTTTTTTGAAAACTTATTTGATATCGTATAATAGCGTTTTTAGCACTTACTTGCCAAATTAGCGATAATAGCGTTTTTAGCACCACCGATGCTAATTAGCGTTATTAGCGCTATTAGCGTTATTGCGAATAAATTAGCGCTAATTTCGCTAATTAACACAGATGCTAACTCCCCGCGCTAAAGCGCGAAAAGCCAATCCCGCACCCAGGCCCGTAACTAGGGGGGGGGGGGGTGCGGGGGGAGGGCGGACGCCCCCCCCCCAAATCTGAAAAAAGTCCTTTTTTGGTACCAATGTACTTTTTTTGTACCAATGTACCTTTTTTGGGTACGAATATACTTTTTTTGTTACTAATGTACCTTTTTGGTGTGAAAACACCCCCACCCACCCCAATTTTCCGAAAAACGCCCCATTTTCAATTATGTAAAGCGTTTTTTCGGGCCGTTTTGGACTAAAACATGTCCTAACCCCCCCCCCCCCCCCCCCCCACCCCCACCCCCCCCCCCCCCCCCCCCCCCCCCTCTCAAAATTTTCTGATATGACTAAAAAAAAATTGGGGGCAACCTTTTACGATTTTTTGGGTACCAATGTACCTTTTCAAAAAAATACGCCCCCCCCCCCCCCCTAAAAAAATCCTGCTTACGGGCCTGCCCGCACCTTCTACGACCGACAGAGATAACTAACTCTGAATGGGAAGTCAAATCAAATTGCAAGGATTAGGGTTTGGGTCAAGTCTATCTTTCACCGCACATTGTATTGGAATGGCTGGTAGTGTCCAATTTTTCGGATTGTCAATTCAATCATGATTCAATTATGGGTGGAGTGTTTAGTGTACAATGAAGAGTGTAGGCAGAAAGTCAATACCATTTGTTATTATGCATTACTGCAATAGTAGTCTCCAATGGTTAATAATGCTATTTAAGAGATGAAATAGCTAATACTATAAATAATTTGTAGCATGGGTTGGTGCCTCTCATGGGGGGGGGGGGGGGGGGGGGGCACTCAACTTTTTTTGGGATAGGGGTGTGCCGCACAGGGTCTCAAAAAGGGCTACAGAACCGAACTGAGTGGATTTTTTGACTAAAAATAGGGTCTTGGGAACTGATTTTTTTAGAAAAAAGTAGATCTTGAGAACTGGCCTATAGTTCAATTTTGATTAATAGCAAGAACGCAAATTTGCTATTTTCTTTTTTTTGGTTTTAGAATGCAAAATTGGCAAAGAATTGGGGCTTTGGAAGGCAAAATTGGGATCTTAAGAACTGATGCAGGCTCAAAAGGGGGGTCATATAAGAGCTGGCAGCAGAGGGTAAAAAAGGGGGTCTTCAGCACGGCACATACCTATACCCTTTTCCAATGTCAGTGCCTTTGAGGGCAGGGGGCAGGGGGATGCGTAATAAAGGGAGTGCTTTAGATCCGGCACGTTAAGGAATCTAAAATTTACCATTAACAAGAAAAAGGTTACTTTTTGCAACAGGCTTTTTTTCAAAGAAATGGTTTTTTCTCTAAAATCATTTCAATTTTAGGGGAAATCTGGGCGAAAAAAACCCACCAAATCCATATTTGATCGCTAATTTGATTTCAGATGCAAAACTGTTTAAGGGTTGTTTGAAAACTCTCGTTTTCATTCACATTATTACTATTTTTTGTTGTTTTGAGTGACCAGCCTCTCCAAGTTGCAGGTGTATTTTGGGTCATAACTGAGTGGGCATGTGTTTGTATTCCGGGGGGGGGGGGGGGGGGGGGGGGGGTGGGGGGGGCGGTGCGTAATAAAGGGTGTGTTTTAGATCCGGCACGTTAAGAAGAGAGTATAAAATCGGCCATTAACAAGAAAAATGTTACTTTTTGCAACAGGCTTTTTTTCAAAGAAATGTTTTTTCTCCAAAATCATTTCAAATTTAGGGGAAATCTGGGCAAAAAAAAAACCAAATCAATATTTGATCGCTTATTTGGCTTCAGAGGCGAAACCGTTTAAAGGTTGTTTGGAAACTCTTGTTTTCATTCACATTATTACAACTTTTTTTTATTTGTGAGTGATCAGCCTCTCCAAGTTGCAGGTGTAGTATGGGTCATAACGGAGTGGGCACTTGTTTGTAATTCCAAGGTGGATATCATAAATATGGCTGAATTTAAATGAAACATATTCCAAAATTATCAATAAAAGAGATTGTCCCAAGATGAAACGTTTGAAAGTGTCACACAATCTATATCAAACTGGACCACAGGTGTTAATATAAGGCCAAATAAAAAATACAAGTTTGTCTCAGAAGCCCGCGCGCATAGCTCTTAAAATTCTCAATTTTAACCGCAGAACTTTTGAAATGATGGTGTGAACCAAGTTGTGACTGTATGGATTGGGGTTTTTTCAATATCAAAACAGGACTTTTAACTCAGAAAAACAATTTTAATTTCACATTGTGAAGTACCTATTAGCTTTACAGAGCCTGTTTCATTGTGTTTTTAAAAACAATGAACATTTGTTACTAAAAAAGAAGAAAAAACCGCATTTTGCATAGCCTTACACTGCCGCTCAAAGTATTTGCCCCTCCGGAAGCTTGCAAGTTATCACTGTTGTGTTGTCAACAAAGTATTAAGTTATCAGACCCAATTACCATTTCATTGTGTTCATTGTATATTTATACCAATAAATTCATAGCATTACAATTCATGATTTTATCGAGTAAGTCAGAATTCCCGTGTAAAATTGCCGTAGTAAATCACCTCATGAATATCAATTATCTCATTATCGGCAGCGTAAAGCTATGGGAATTTTCAACTGAGATGAACTGGTGTTGGGAAACCCCATGTGCAGACATTTAGGCATAATTCTGTTATACCCTTCACACCAACATCGGTTAGTATGCGTCGTTCTTAAAAATCACGCACTATGAATACCCCTGTGAATTACTCCGACATTTATAAATTATTACTGGCATGCACGTACAGTTTATTGGAACACCGTGAGAAGGGACCATTCCGGCTTCCAGAAAAAAATTGTGACGTCGGATTATGTTTTTGGCAGATATTTATCTTTTATAAAACATATCATATCAGGCAGTAATACTAATAAAGCAATTTCTGCAAGTTAAAAAAAACAGTGGGAACCCGTTGACTGACTGTACTGTTACTAGAGAGGATGGACAGATAACTATCCTATTCATCTGATTTGGATAGTCTTGCTCCCTATTGTTTGGGATTGAGAAGAGATGGTGGCATAGTAGAAAAGGGATTTATTATGTTGTTAATTGAGCGGTCCTTTGTGACGATGAAATAGTGGGAAACTCTACTACTTTGAATCATCCTATTGATTATAACGTGGTTTGTTAAGGTCATAGGAGCAAATAGGGCAATGAACTACGTGTATGCACACCTTGTAATTTTGCTGGTTCTCCATGGTATTTCAGCCTGATTGTATTGAAAATAATTTTGGATGTGCCTTTAAAAAAGATGCCAAAAACATAATCTGACGTCACAAAAATTACTTTTTAAAGCTGGAATGGTTCCTCCTGAAGGTATTCCAATAAACTGCACATGCCAGTTATCATTTATACATTTTTACACACAGGGTTTCCCAACACCAGTTGATCTCAGTTGAAAATTACCATAGCTTTACACTGTTGATAATGAGCTAATTGATATTAATGAGGTGATTTACTACAGCAATTTTACATGGGAATTCTGACTTGCTCGATAAAATCATGAATTATTATAATGTGTTTAAATCACGAATCTTGATAGGAAACATGAATGTATTGGTATAATAATTAATATGTCAATGAACACAATGACATGGTAATGGGTTCTGATGGCTTAATACTTTGTTTGATAACTGGCAAGCTTCCCGAGGGGCAAATGCTTTTGCGCAGCAGTGTCAGGCTATGCAAAATGCGGTTTTGGGTTTTTTTTAGTAAAAAAGTGCTATGCAAAATCTGGGACTCATATAAATATGAGTCCCAGGCAAAATGCTGAGTTTTTAAAAAAAAATGAAACAAGCTCTGTGAAGCTGATATGGTACTTCTTCACAATGCGAAATTAAAATTGTTTTTCTTTAGTTTAAGTCCTGTGTTGATATTGGAAAAAACCAATCCATACAGTCACAACTTGGCTCACATCATAATTTTCAAAGGTTTAAAAATTTAAAAAATTATGCGGTAAAACCTGTATTTCTGAAATGATTAAATTCAATGAAAGAAGAAAAGTATAGCCAAAGTTGCAGGTTTCCATGGGAACAAAACAATAATAAAACACACCATTCTGACAAACAGTATTGTATAAAAGAATATGCTGAATTGGTTTAATATAAGCTGCTCACAGAATTAATGATCAATGATATCATGTGCTACAATTCTAAGAAACAGTATGCCAATATAGTAAACAAGTCAGGCACCATGTAAATGCACAGGGCTTTAGGGCTAACAGTAACACTACTGCATACTTTTAATTTATCCATGTTTACATTTCGATGTAGATAATTGTATTAAAGTTGAAAGTGGGAAATAAACATCTTGAAAATGACCAATTTTGGCCTGGAAATTATATAAATCTTGAGTCTTTTTGTTGTGTCAACAAAAGTTAAAATATATGCTAACATTTTAATTATGTGTAAAGGTATTCTTTTCTTGAAATAGGGATATGCTCAAAAGATTTAAACCTCTATTAACATTCTACATAATGCAAAATATATGTTGTGAATCAGAACATATTGTCATTAATGATCTTTTAAAAAGCCTAAAAAGTCCTCAAATCAAACCAACAGTGCTTTAGCTTCAGCAGCACCAAATAGTATACAAATATGGACTGTTCATGAGGGAAATGGGGTGAACTATTGCCCCAAGGTGATCTGGAGACCGTAAGCCTACTATTTTCCAGAAACCGAAGGCTGAGGGAAAATAGTAGGCTTAGGTCTCCAGATCACCGAGGGACAATAGTTCACCCCATTTCACAAATAAAGAGCCGTCCATATTTGTTTTATATAATGCACGAAAATATTTTTGAGTGCGATTTTGATCAAATAAAACAGTCGATCCTCCATGCCATTATGGCAAAATCGTACGAGGCAGGCCCGGTCAATAGTACTTTTTGAAAGACAAAAAATGACCGGGATGTGACATCAAGCATGAAAAGGACCAAACTATTTTGTGTTATCTGATGTAGTATCCACCAATCAGATGACTAGAATATTTTCATTCATTATATAACAAGGCATAGCCAATTAGGTAGAGTGCTAGCCCCAAATGGTGGCTTTACTATCGTTCATGCTTCACTAAAGCCACACCACCCCACCCCTCATTGACATCTGACGTCGCGAAAATTACATTTTGAAATCATCATTTGCACATCAAATATAATTAAAATCTATCAAAATGCACTTACATGTTGTTCCTAGAACTCTTAGTAATACATTGAGTTCATTAATGTTGATCAAGCATCCTCATTTTTGGGAAAATATTGAGGTGAAAAATCGGCAGTGCTGACACTCAATGTGAATTTCGCGACATGAAAAGTCAATAGGGAGTTGTGTGACCCTGGGTAGCAAGCTACATCAGGTCACCATTGGGACTAGTAGAGTACCTGTGACCTGCACATGCTTGAAGCTGTACTGCCCATAGATGCATTCATCTAATTTTGTGCATAAAATAGACAGTTATAATCTCAACAATTCCTGCCTATTTACAAATGATTTAGTGCTGATCAAAACTAGACCAAGATCAATGTGATGCAATTTGTACCAATATTTCATTTGATGAGTTAGTGTTCAACACACCTAGTAACTAACCTTGTCGGTTGACAGACTTTGCCTGCCCTCTCTATCCTATAACAAATTCATGTAGACATAGTTAAAGCTATTGTTATGTTAATCATTAAACAGCTGTACTGTCTGAAGTGGTCACATGGCATGTGGTTGCCAATGCATGTTCTGGTCTAAACAGCGAATATGTGTGATACACATACATGTACTAGTAGGCATTCAATACAATTTTATATGTTTATGCTTACAAATGTGTCCTTTGTCATTGTGGTAAATATATAACCCCATATAAGTGTTTTCAATAGTATACCAATGGACACTGACTAAGGGAAACTACTTACAATTGAGATGGGTACACAAAAGTTCATTCACTTCAATGTCAGAAAAAGAACAGTCCTCTGAAACTTTTGGTACCAAATCTATGTTGACAGATTCTAAACAAAAATTGAAAGTGTTCTTTTTCTGTGTGCCCTATTATTGTATATGATGAGATAATGTATTTACAACATCCATAAATATAGCTAATTTACACCTGTCTGTGTCGAGATCTTAATTGGCAGTGGAAGATCATTATTATGTTTTGGAGAACATTTTCCCACTTAACTTTCTTCTGTTTGAAGTTGGGTTTGTTTTGTTATCATTTGTGTGTCTAAATAAATAAAAAAATGGTGATATTGGAGACCCTGATGCTGTCACTGTCGACTCAATGTTAAAGTGCCTGGTTCAGAGCAAGTAGGTGCATGTATTTTGATCCACAACAAACAAGTGTGACATGTTACATATGCCTTAGTCATTCAAGTGTACTAATTTTCAATGGACCTACGGCACATATACTCCTGGCCATGGTCAAACACGCAGGCGCACTCCGATTAGCCCAATGTGCATGCTTGACAACTCACAAATTTTCCGGGAACCACGGATGTCCGTTGCACCATTTGTGGGTTGAGGTTGACCTCACATACTTTTACGTGAGGTCAACCTCATGTAACAAGCGTCCAGTACGTTAAAATGGTGCTGATCAGACAAGGTTGTAATGTTCCCTGGGGTAATGTTATTGTATACAATGCGAGTCAAACAGAAGTTGTACTGGAATAAACCAAACAAATTTGACACCAATGAAGCATGCATTAAATGAGTATATTCTTCCGCTCATATGACAAAAGGAATCACCAAAATGATCGGGGCTATCAAGAGTTCTCCCAGTTTTAATAAAAAACAACATTTTGGTAGCTGTCCACAAAATGCTAAATCCTTTGAAATTATCAAAGTGAGGAGCAAAGAGTACATATTCACAAAGACTCAATATTATCAAATGAGATTTAAACTCGGGAGTTTCAAACACATAGTAGAATGGTATGCATACAATTCATTATCTGTGGCCAAAAATTTAGTCAACAGTGAAATATTCCCTTTTTGTCAGATTTTATGTTTCATATTAATTATTATGAGGAATACCTGCAAAATTAGGTATAAATCGTTAAACAGGCTAAAACTCTTAATAGCAAGGGGCAATTCTAGTGATTCTTTTTTTGGACGAATATGTTCTTCCAATACCTGCTTCATTGTTTAAATATCTCTCAGTATAAACATCTTTTGAATTTGAATGAATCTGTACTCTTTGCTCCTCAGATGGATAATTTCAAAGGATTTAGCATTTCGTGGACAGCTACCAAAATGGGTTCTTTTGATAAAACAGCCACAACTCTTGATAGCAAGGATCAATTTCAGTGATTCATTTTTTTATATGAGCGGAAGAATATGCTCTTGGAAAGCATGCTTAATTGGTTTGTAAAATTTGTTTGGCATTTTTTGAAAAATATAATCATTTCCGTACAACTTCTTTTTGACTCACACTGTATTGAAATATTTGCCCACAAATAGACACGTGACTACTTTTATTACCAATAACGATGTGATTAAATGATAAATTGAAATATAAAACGGTGTCATAAGTAAACAATGGCGCCTGTAGTTCTGATTCAAAGTGTGTCTTATCTACATGGTATAGTTCAGTCAGTTCAAAATTGGTGAACCTGCTTACAGCAGTGATTTAATTCAGAAGAGTGTGACTGTCCAAAACGCTCACATGGCGCGTTGTGAATGAAGCGTATGTGTGATGCTTGCGTATGCCAAAATAGCCCACATAAGCTTGAATTACTTTTACATGCAGAGAGATAAAAACTGCATATTTCTCGCCAATTTGGAACTGATTAAACTATAATAGTGGTGGTGGGATAGGGAGAATCTGACTAAGTTTATCATCATACAAGTTGATACAACATATAAATCTTCTATTGGTAAGAGGGAGTCAGGATTTAACATAATTTTGCATAATAATTTCATTATAGTATTCATTCAGTAATTTCAATAAATGTATATATATATCTTGACCAACATCAAAATAAGGTGACAACATTGTGATTATTATTCATATAATATACATTACATGGATTTGTTAAGCACTTTTGTCAACTAATTACATGAAAGTGCCCCAATCATAAGATGGCTAAAAAACATTTTTATTGTTGACGATACTTCAACATCAAAATTTGCTTCCTTTTTATTTCAAAAAATAAATGCAGACTCTATCAACACATCTATCGACAGACACCAAATAAATAATTTGTTTATGGTTTCACATCCTTTGACCATAAGTGTAATTCATTAAATCTCTATTCAATTCGTATTGGATCAAATTACCATACTAACATTGTCAGCTTCTATTATATCAAAATATTCTATTCCGTGACATTAAAAAATAACATTTCCTAACTTAATTATGCGAGCATTTTCTCTCCCTGCCTCAACCTATTAAAACAACAGCGCTACATGTAATATGTTCATGCAGAAATTATACCAATTACAAGTTAAATAAATTTGTTCATTTTAACAAAACAATATAATATACTAAAGCCGTTTATTTTGACCTGGCAAATATTTTTATCAATTAAATAAGGATAGACTGTGATGCAATTGAGGAGGTTTTTTTTAATGGGATACCCCAAATGCACTTCACTATGAGAAAGATGATTATACTTTGTCTATGCTTGTGAACTGCTTACTTGAAAAGTGCAACAGCCTTCTAAACACTTCAAAAGAAGTAAGTTCCCCTTTAGGGGTTCCTTATATTTCCAAAACAATACATTGGAATGAAATGGGGTTTTCAGTCAAATGATTATGGGCTTCATACCAATACTTGACCAAAATTTCAAATCAACAGGTTCTGTCATGCTCGAGTGAGCACGTATTGAATGACGGAATGTCCCAATTCAAAAGTTGCTAAAATTCTGGTACAACAAGAGTTGGACTTCCATATCGAGTAGCGCGCCTCATCAACACTATGAGAAATCGATGTCGTCAATTGACACACCAACGTGGTGGATACACACACTACTAAACATTATTTTAACAACTTTTGAAGTGGGACATTCTGTCATTCAATACAAGCTCACTCAAGATTGACAAACCTGTTAATTTGAAATGTTGGTCAAATATTGGTATGAACCTCATAACAATTTGACAGAAAACCCATTTCAACCCAATGTATATTTTTGAAAATTTAAGGGAAACCCTAAAGGGGAACTTACTTCTTTTGAGTGTTTATTAGGTTTTAATGAGTCACATATTTAAAAATATGGATTCAGAACTTGGTTGCTCTTCTCGCACCCTTTCTAAGATTCAAAATCACATTACCCCTACCCTTCACAATTTATATTGGTTTGTTAAATTTTGTATACTCATAAGATTCTTCTGTTAATTTTTTAATGTTCTCAATGCCTCAAACCTATAAAAGATCTTTTCACCGCTACAAGCCCATCCACAGTATTCATTCTTGCTCCCAATACTATCCTTGTTTATGCTTCGCCATACTACATAAATATGGTTTCTGTTCCATTTAAGATGTGTCTTAAGATTAATAGAACAATTTACCACATGTTTGAAAAGTTAAGTCGTTAAATAATAACATTAAAATCTTCTCTTAAAACAAATCTAAATAGGTTTTATTGCTAGAGGCCATTTTTATGCTGTATTTATGTTACTTAGTTCATAAATGTAACTTTGTTATAGTGCTTAAGGACTTAATTGTGTATGCGATATATAAGCATTGTTATAATATGATTGTTCTTGACAAAATATTATTTCC
This sequence comes from Ophiura sarsii, assembly GCA_035610835.1. Lineage (NCBI taxonomy): Eukaryota > Metazoa > Echinodermata > Ophiuroidea > Amphilepidida > Ophiuridae > Ophiura > Ophiura sarsii. The sequence continues at coordinate 139,279,227 of CM069441.1, read as the reverse complement.
GATTTGCTTAAAATAGTATGGTCAGCTCTTATGATTCACACAAACTAAGACCCTGACATATATCAGATAATGGAAATGGTCAGTCATGGCTGTACATTTCTGTTGAATTCCCATTCATTATGATTTGTCACCACGCTTCCTTCTTTTATGATAGTTGTATCGAAAAACTAATGTTATACAAGAATGAGCATATAATTATGTAACAATGGGTTGTCCAATGTATTATGGGATTTCACCTGCATGGAAGTCACGCCCCTACCTGATCGCGCCATGGAATCAGCTTCGAAATCCTAAAGATTTTCTTCACCATCTGATAGCCAAGAGATAGACAGGGGAAACGTGCTTCCAGCACCTATACTCTGTTTGGCCATCTCGAGACAGTGACGTAACCGCGTATTCTAATAATTGCATCACATAACGCGCGTGCATACTCGCGGCTCTGGCGTACAAACACGAGCGTTGAAAGGCGGAAGATACACACACGTGCGTAAAAGCTGCGCCTGTTCAGCTACGTCACTGTCTCGAGATGGCCAACCAGAGTATAGTAGTGTGGTATTTCAGTATTTTAGGGCTTAGAATGAAGAACACTATAATACTGTCGATGTAGAAGTGCATTATTTGATAGTTTATATCTCCCCCTCTTGTTTGTTAAAGTATAAGATTATACATATATATAAACCAATATTCACAACTACATTTAGTTATATGTTACCATAAAATAATAATATTGTACATTCATAATACATAGAATGCTGCTCTACACTTCCTATAGAAGTTACACAACCCCTGATGTAATAGTTAGATATCATATGATTGTAATACCCACAGTAGCAGAATTAAACAACAGAGTTCTGTATGCAATTTGACCTGATTATATCAAATCTTTTTGCAAATTATATATTTTATCACAATAATCTCTTACACAATAACTCCTCACTATATTGTTTCCAATTAGTTGTTGGATGATATCAGCACATATTTGAATCATCTGTGAGCACATTACCTAGCTGATCTGCACCAGTATGTACCATAGCATCATAGCATTACAGTCATGTGTGTACTTTCACTTCAAAATACACTGATATCATCTCAAAACTACTATGGAGACTAAGATTATGCACAGAAATTTGTTTGACACCAACCTTACACTCAATGGCCTCTTAGTGAAATACCTACAATAAGTTATACCATACTTACACTGAGTGATGAGTGTCACTGTCAACATTGAAATGCTGAGCAGTGGTGATCAACAGCGCTTCATGGACTTTTCTCATATGTCACATTTCAATCAATTTTATATGTTTACCGACTTCTTTATACCTTTCATCAGTTTACCACACACACCAAAGTTGTACATGTAACTCAAATGTGATTTGTTGTCATCTATAGCAATCTTTTAACATTAGCTTTGAGGTCAATGATGATATTTTCAATACACTCAATTTTGATGAGAAAATTGTATAACTACAGCAAATTGATTAACAGGATTACATACATGAAGTATCTGCTCAGAGGCTGAGAGGAAATTCACAATACAACTATGAAATTGAAGACAGAGAACGTTTCAACATTTAAGTGTCAACAGTTGACTATAATTGAAGCAATTATTTAAAAACTCTATTCTCTTAACTGACCTCTGCGCAGTGAAGCCGGAGCGTATTCCAGTAATTAATACAGCTTTTAGACACTTGTGCTGCAATTCGCATTTATTCGCATTATGGGTACATACACCAGTTAATCACACTCATGCATATAATACAATGAGCTGTGAACACTGAAATAACATCCGAGATCACTGCACAGAGGTTGATAAATAGTCAGGCCATGCTTATAAACTGGATTATAAAAATAGGTGATCAGATTATAGTACAAGTAGTTAACTTTAAATTGCAAATTTCGATTATATGAAAGGGTAAATAAGTTCAGATGCACCAGGTCTTCACACAAGCATATTACAGTTTTGCATTCTCGACATGACAACTGTCACTTAATTATAGTTTGTTGAGTCGGTTCTTGAGGTTGGTTCCAGCCAAGTACTGTAATGAGGAACACATTAACGTTTAACAACATGCCATACACTGCTTGCATACTACCAAAGTAATACAATTTATGTAAGTGTATTGTGTCTGTATATTTCAGTTACAATATTTTTATCAAGCAAATTGATCTGAAGTTCATCAATATACTAACGCTATAGTCAGATTTATAATTGAACAGACACTTTGAAGCGGCGTATTGCGTACATTGCTCGAAGCGCGCACAGCCATAAGCATGATTATTTCAGGCGGGATCATCTTTGTACTGCATGCGTGTTGTTCGTTCAATTATTAATTTGACTATAGAAGCCAACATGACTCCTATAGTTTATTTCAATTCCAAGAGACAGTGATGTCAACATGTCATCCATTGATAGCATTGCATAAATGTGAGAGCCTACTTGAGGCGCTGGCGTACACACCCCTACATAGAAAGGCAGGGATCACATTTGTTTAAAGGGGCACAGAGAGATTGGCGAAAAAAATGAAATTTGAAGAAGAAAAAATAGTTTCAATAGATAAAGAAAATTGAACCCATGGGAAAAGAGTTAAAGTGATGGCGCTAGATAGGCATTCTAGTGAAGCCATATGTGCCTATAATTCTGCTGATAATTTTGATAATTTTGATAATTTTAATTTTGTGATCTACATCGAAATTACCAAATTGTGAAATATAACAAGATTAATGCGAATTAAGATAAATGATTTCAGATTTTCAGATAGTAGTTAGTATGCCTAAGTATTACTTTGGTTTGTTGCAAAAATAAAACAGTTTCCAGAAAAATTGAGGGTGCACTCACATGTGTATCTCTACCAAATCTATACTACTATAATAGGTAGGAACATAATGATATTTAGGTTATCACATGACACACTGGCTCTGTAATATCAATCTCTAAGCCATGTGGGTTTTATTTTAGTGCACTGCCATTAAAAATATAATTACACGAAATAGCATCTGGTGTTTAGGATGATATTCGCAAGAAATATAGCATTAAAAAAATACACGGCTATTAAGCATCTTGCATCTAACATCCTAACCACTGGATTCTGCTATTAATGTTATTTTTACTTTAATAACTGATATTTGAAGTACTTGGTACAAGAACATTTAAAATCAACATTACAATGGGTAATAGCGCTAAATTTTGAAAACCAATACAAAGGGAAAATCATAGCAAGGCACCCTTTATTCACCAGACTTTGGTTACACTACAGAACACTTTTAATGGAAATATGGTAGTATCTGATATCCCCTTTGTTCTGCCTATTTAATTGCAGTGTTTCTGGTACATAAAAACAAGCATACTTACTCAATACATTAGGTTGTAAGGAAAGTGACAACTTCCAATCCACTGACATTTTCTCTACAAATCTATTTAAAACTGTCCAGGACTAGACTAATTCCAACACCATAAAATGTCACAACTCTCTTGACATCTCCTGGCTGGTTCTTCTTTGGGTTTGGGTTTAATTAGTGCATGACAGTTTTACTAATCAGTTGACACTTCGCAAATATCATTTGAAGAAGGTGTTGATAATAACATGAGTGAACAATAATTTTCCTATCCAGGTAATGTTCACAATCATATTTATTTTGTTTGAAATTCTTGACATTTATGTGCTGCAAAAAAATACAGGAAATGGGGGAAATGTTGCTAAATGGTCTCACATTTGCCAATTTAATGCACAACCAATCTTAAAAATTGCCCTATTGATTTAGACAGGGTAGACCACATAACTACCCTAATTGTTACATGGTCATAATGGACACTGAACATCAAACACAAATATTTTGAAAAAATAAATCTATACATTAATTACTTTTCAATATCATCTTTAGAATCCTTGGTTGTTGTTACAGTTCTCTATACTCTGTTTGGCCATCTCGAGACAGTGACGTAACTGAACAGACGCAGCTTTTACGCACGCGTGTGTATCTTCCGCCTTTCAACGCTCGTGTTTGTACGCCAGCGTCGCGAGTATGCGCGCGCGTTATGTGATGCAATTAGTAGAATACGCGGTTACGTCACTGTCTCGAGATGGCCAAACAGAGTATAGTGTGCAGTGTTGTGATCAGACCGCTTTGTGAAATAGCATTAAATAAAGGTCAAGGCACATCAGCCAAGACCAGGGATTCTAAAGATGCAATGTGAGTTCACATGCAGACTATTGGCTGTCAATAAAGGTGAAATATGTGGTATTGATAGAGAACTTATCAAACTCTTGTGTTGTATCATCTAATTTCTCAATCAGCACCACTTATAATAATTGTGACACATCACTTCATAAAGTGTCAATCAAACCTGATGTTAAAAAATGTATTTTTGTCAAGAATAAAACAGGTGTACATTTTTATGAGATGTGCCACAATTTATATAAACAGGTTGCAAGTTTCCCTTTGGGCATAAGTTTTGCCATTTAGCTTTAAACCAATTGTAATAAAAACAAAAATAAAGAAAAATACTCTTCGTACACTTAAAAGATTATTTGTCATCAGAAAAAGTAATAATTCCATCGTAATTGTCACACAATCTTAACATTTTTCCTCAGCAAAATCACATATATTCATTCTCTATTTATCATTTTAAATCATTGTACATGATTGATTAGGCTGTACCAACATTTACACACTCAACAGACACCTCAAAAATTCATTCAATATAAAGAGATCATTCCATACGCATATACTCTTCTTGTTTCATCGTTGTGCTAGGAGATTATTCCTTTTTCACAGGCATATCACCCATATCGACTTGCATACTGCTGTTCGAACAACTGTTCAGTATTATATCTGTCTGTAGTGGTGGTGACTTGCAATTTGCTGAGAACTTTAAAAGATGGTCCAAGCAGTGGAGAAAAGTCATCAAGAGTTTTTCTTTACCATTTGGGCTCTATATGACATAAAGAAGCTCAAACTGCCAAAATCAACTCTAAGTGCTGTTGTTATCATTAAAAAGTAAGTAGCCTGTTGAGCTTCTAAATTGCAGGTTTGATCAAATCCTCTAGAAGAAGAGTAGAGCAGCAAGGAGCAGGATAATAGGAAAGCTCTGTATTTAAGAGAAAAAAATTGATAATGATTAGAACAGTGACCTTCTATTAAACATTTATATATCAACAAAAGAACGAACAGATCAGAGAATTAACAAGGTTTTGTGGGGACAATCATTGGCATTCTGTTAGTGATTATGTTTTAACAAATGCCAGCAATATATTGAAAAAAGCTGATCTTACACAAGTTCTTAAAATGATCCCAAGCAAAATATGAGCACGTTTGAAAGTGCATAATTAAAGGTATCAATAATACGTTTGTCACAGAGTGGTCATTTATCAATTCAATTCAATCTAGGTTACATTCATCTCCAGATTTGAGAAACTATTGCATTTTCTAATTGTAAAATTAATGTGATGGCCATAGTAACATGCAATAGGCTTTCAGGGAAGGTGCCTTATAAATGTTGATTATGTAATATATATGTATAGGTAGGAGTGGGCTATAGAGGGTCATTTTTAAGTCATTGTTTCAGATCACGCTTGCTACATGATTTTTTGATGACTTTATGCGTACTGACAACATTTTCAACAAGAAATCCAGGGTGCCCCGGCCAAAAAACCACAAAAAGTCGGCCATTTTGGAAAAAACAGTCTTTTGATCATAACTCGGTCATTTTTGGTCTAATTTATTTGATTTTGGTGGCAACACCCATGTTAAAGGGTACAAGATGTCATTTTATGCTGGTTTCGTCTCAAATAATCCCTTCGTTTTCTTGTAATAGCTGATTTTTGTCAAATTTGGACTGCTTTGCAAAAATGTAGCTATCGCATTAATAAAAATGAATTTGAATACATGAAATATGTTAAGAGCAGGCTGGTTAAGAGTGTGTCAAGAAACATTGTATGAAGATGTGAGAATGTTACCTCATTAAATTTTACCATAGCATTCATTTTAAAATCACAAGAATGCGTTAAAAGCACTTCCATTGGATAGTACAGGGGTCAACGAACTTTCATCATTGTGTGTTTCAATGGAAACAATTCAAAGATGTTCAAAATGGTGAAGCTTCAAAACAACAAATGGTATTTTACTCAGATTTTCAGGAAATGCCTAAAATGTAACTCCTATCATATTTCAACATTAGAATTTGAGATGCTTCGATGCGAAAAGGTATATTTTTAAACAGCGCCGCCACAGGGCTATTTTTCACTAAAAATGCCATTTTCAGGAAACCGAAACATCGTTATGCGATAAAAGTTGCATAAGATTATTCCATGTCTCCACAAGCATGGGTATTGCCACCAAAATCAAATTGATTGGACCAAAAATGATTGATTTATGATAAAAATACTGTTTTCCCAAAATGGCCGACTTTTTGTGGTTTTTTTCATTTTTTCAGGTTTTTTTTTGAAAATGTTGTCAGTTCGTAGAAAGTCATCAAAAAATCATGTAGCAAGCATGATCTGAAACTATGACCCTCTAAAGCCCACTCATAGTATAGGCAAACAGATCTCTCAGGTAGGGCGAGTCAGCGGGTAGTGTTTTTGGTGCTTTTTTTTCTTCAACATTTTGGTGAACATTTTGGTGAATTTTAAAATTTCCAAAAATGTCAAAAATGTCAAAATTGTTCTATGAGCTGGAAAAGCATCCATCACCATACCAGTTATTTTGACAACATTGTGACTCTTTTTACAAACCCTGTACATCACATGTAACCAAAACATTTAGCCTTAGGGAAGAAACCTATGTCAAAAGCAGTTCAATTTTAGATTTGTGAATTCCCTGAAAATTAAATATATACAATATTAGATCAGCTATTTATCATCAGAGGCATATAATACATAACAACACTTACCAAATTACTGTACATAATGTTGTCTACATAAGGAACGGGTTGTTGGTCTGTTGTTGTGGTGGCTGTGATTGCGGAATTAAAGGTGTTGTGTTCATTGGCATCAATGGTTGGGGTAACGAAGTACCCATTCCTCCAATCCCTATCCCGGTCTGCATACCTCCGCCCATATTCATCGTCGACCCTGGCTGTGACATGATCTGATTTATCGTCGGTGCCGGCGTTCTCTGTTGATGGAATGGATTGGCCCTGGCGGCCGTCCCTGTAGACGTCGTTGTTGTGATGCCTAAGAATGGGTTAGCAGGTGCCGCAGTTGGCTGTGGTGCTGGAGCAATGAGAGAATCCAGATTGACCAAGGACGAATTTTCGCCCAAAAAGTCCTTAGGTGATTTTTTCTTCTGCTGCTGATTTTGATCCAATGCCCCCGACATTCCAGACATGTTAAATGCATCACCAGCTTGTTGTTGCTGTTGATTCTGTGGGATGCCAAAGGCTGCATTCATGTTAGATGGACTTGCTGCACGAAGATTGTCAAATTCTTCATCAGGATCAGCTGGTTTGGTAGCTCCCCACGGGTCACTTGGATTAGTCGTCGGGCCCCATGGGTCATTTGCAGGTGCTGGTGGTGGGACTGCAGGATTTGGTTGAGATCCCCAGGGATCTGGAGGTAGTCCTCCAACTTGCAGCGGCATTCCTCCTACTTGCGGCGGCATTCCTCCCATATGCGGCGGCAGTTCTCCCACTTGTGGCGGCAGTCCTCCCAGTTGCGGTGCCCATGGATCACTGGCAGGTGCTGGTGGTGGTACTGCAGGATTTGGTTGAGATCCCCAGGGATCATGTGGGATAGCTGGCATACTTGCAGTTGCAGGATCAGATACAGGTGAAGCACCCCAGGGATCACTGACAACTGGTGCTGCTGTGGGCATCCCCCAAGGGTCTGCCTTGGCGGGTGATGTCTGTTGGTTTGGCTCTGCTAAATTGAGTAGAGTGGATGCAGCAATTGGTTTTCCCTGAGGAGAAATGTGGGAAATAGATGGACGATGTGATAAGTATATGGCTGGAACAAGCTTCATTTAGTAAATGTATAAAGGATCTCTGCTAACACGATTACTAACAATTAGAGAATAAGTATAGTTTGTAGCTGTTTCCTATACATGTACGTTGGTCTCATAATGTATAGGCTGTGTACCAGTGGCGACCATACACGACGACACAAATATAGTTTAGCCTAAGAGTACATATGAGACCAACATATATCTATAGCTATTCTCTTTCTTATTTAATGTATTGGTTATTTTTATCTTTTATCATAAAGATAACGCTTTTTGTTAGATTTATTTTAATCAAACAACAACAAATTTCCCATTTATAAAATCGATGAATTCAACGAGCTGTTTACCAACTTCCTGCTTTGCATAATCGTGTTCTTTAGCAAATGCACACCTAGAAAAGCTGCGTTATACGCACAACGCATCTGCCGGCAGCTTTGTGTCGGGCACGCTTGAATATCTCCATGCGATGACCATACGCACTGAAGGTATTACATGTATTATTTGAATGAATTAAGCCCTGCCCAACTATATATTATCGTCTCATAATATATAGTGCGTGTCGGTTGAAAATCAGCCCCAAACCAATAAAATTGCCTGTTGACATCTAAAACCACACCCACTATATAAAAATATGCATTCATTGATAACGTTTATGGTAATGTTTTACTTTGATATTATTATGGGTTATTAGTAACAGTCAGCAATCCTTCGGGAAGTCCTTGTATCTATGAAGTCATGAAGTTATACATGAAAGTGCACACATTTGAGCACCAGTAACCATTGAAACTGGCACGTGAATCACCACAAATGTTTTTAAATGGCATGTTGAGAGATGGCAGTTTATATTTGTTTATGATAAGTATGATATTTTTTTCTATATAAGTAACTACGCTTATTGGGCTCAATAATTATTATCGAATAATATATAAAGCACAATGTTGTGCTTATTAAGTCAACTGAAATCAGAAGAGTTAATTTCTAATACTATTTCTTGTTCTATTCCTAATCCCACTACTCTCAAGAGTTCATTTCTAATACTTTTCTTGCTCTTTAATCCTCATCCCACTACTTTCAAAAGTTCATTTCTAATACTATTTCTTGCTCTATAATCCTAATCCCACTACTACTACTCGTGTTCGTGATAACCGGTGTCACATCGCGAAATGCGCCGTATTTTTGAAGTATTGCGAATCAATTGCACAAATGTGTAGCTACAAGTGCGACGCAAGAAGATTCCCTACTTAATATTTGATTAAGTTCCATCAAAGCTAAACCTAAAAAGATTTGAGTTTCAACTGTAAATAACTAAAAAAAGTATGATAAATCCTCAAGTATCGGCAGTTCATAATTCTTTTTTGTCAGAGTTAAAAACCATATTGCTTTACACGCACGTGCGCAGAAGTCTTACTGTCGGTTTAAAATTTAAAAATGGCGGTTTCTGCACACATCGGAGCAATGTTATTATCATGACGTCACTTTTGATGATAGTCTTGTTCCCATGCCGCCGAGTGTTACGAAAAGGCGAATCGCAAAGGCGCCAACAAAAATGACTTGGAATAAAACTAGTGGTTCACCACGGACACAAGGAAATTCCTTGAAGGAATCATATCAAAATGGCGCTTAGTAAGAAGATGATGTAAACAATTATGAAATCCATCGTGACTCGTGAGCGAAATAATGCCTGTATTTCCTTGTGTTTTATTACTAAAATGTGTTAGCTCAAATTGTAAAATCTAGATCGTGTACACGTTAATACTGTATTTTACTTAGACACAGGTTGAACCGTGTTATATGCGCATGCCAGATTATGTAGAACGTGCAAAGTTGATGAAATATCAATTTTATTACTAGAGAAAAAGTGCTATACAAAATTTGTGAATTGCTACACAAAACTAATAGTGCATTGCATTTTTTGCTACTAAAAAATATGCTGGAAATTGAACGCTGCCCACTACTCTCAAGAGTTCATTTCTAATACTATTTCTTGCTCTATAATCCTAACCCACTACTCTCAAGAGTTCATTTCTAAAACTATTTTGCGCTGTAGAATCTTAATCCCCCACTACTCTCTATAGTACCTGCTAAATAATGCAATACAGTTTAATCGTGTTGACCTACTCCCTCACACTCAGACAATGTACCATTTCATGAAATAATGTAACATTGAGTTCTGACACGCTTATATAACTGGAATTAAATCTGAAGTTTAATTATCCTATCCTCCCTCCCTTTTTGCTTACATCTTCACCAACACTCTCTGTGATTGCCATCTGCAGCCTGACATCATCGCTGCGTTCTAGTTTCTTCTTTTCATCTGCTTCTTCACGGCTCATTGCCAGGGCTAATTGCAGTTGTAGTTCTTCCTCCCCTGTTGTCTGTGGTCGGGCTTGCTCTATCTCAGACGATGGGTCTCTCTGAATTGGTGGAGTACCACTTGAGGCTGTGTACATAAAGAAAAGAACATTTAAAATGTTATACATTATAAGACTGTGATGAAGACTTTGTACTTGATTTGTCTTTTAAAATGTCATTGCTAGTATAGTAGAGCAAACAGTTGTTAAACTGTTCACATGGTGTTGATGACTGATCAGGTTGTCACTAGGTATATTTGTAGGTAGCCACAGGGCCGACATAACTGCCTGCTTTCAAGTAAATTGGGAGCAAATTATTTACAGAATATAGATCTCTATGCTCGCCCTCTTAATTTGAGGCTTGCCAACATGAGTTTCTACGAGCTACTTAATATCTCTTCTCTTACTAGGGGACATGTTCCTGGTTGTCACAAAATATCACTGGGTCCCTGATTAAAGCACTGGGAGCAGTTTGCTTGCCCAATTTTGGCAACTGCCTCAACCCTGTGTAAAGTGTTGGTCAGTTTGTCATAAACTCATACAGTATGGGTCTGTTTAGCTGAAATGGACATAAATCATAGAATGCCTTGCAGGTCCATTGATGATAGTTGAAGATAACTCTGATGTAAAACGGACTTCAGTCTTCCATGACTTGTAACAGAGTCCGATACAAGAGGCGTTTGCTCATTTAATTGATTATGCAACTATAGACAAGGGACAAAATCTCAAAGGAACAGTATGGAGAGATTGTCATTAACATCCTTAGATATTCTCAAGCCAGAGATACTAAGCTTGACAGCATTCTTACTGTTGACTGGCATCTGTATTGTCCATGAGGTAGTGCACAGCATGAGCATAATGCATCAATTAGGTTCTTTGTGAACTTTTTATGTGATGTTCTAATAATTTATTAAGTATCGGATGTGTTTGTGTGTGTGTGTGCGCGTGTACTGTCCGTGTGTGCAATCCTCAGACTAGTTTCAATTAACAGTATCTTCTAAATCAGTGGTTCCCAACCTTTTTCTGGTGGTGACCCCATTCCAGAAACCAGCATCAGAGCGCGACCCCTCACAGAACTAAGTCACATGTGTTACTATGATACAACATATAATTCATAACATAGCATTCTATTTTTCTTAAATTTAGGCTAGTCAACGACCCCACAAAAAAAATTGTTGCGACCCCAACTGGGGTCGCGACCCAGGGGTTGGGAACCACTGTTCTAAATCTTCATACACGTATAATACAAGGCTGCCTAGTGCCTTGCCATCAACAGAATTGAGAGAATTTACTGATTACTGGCTTAAACAGTTGTTTGTTGTCCTCAACAGACCACTTCTCATTGTCAGAATTGGTTTTCTTTTGTTTTTGAAAATCGCTTGTTGATGTTTATTTTAAAAAACTCAAAACATTTCTGAAACATAGTGAAAAAGTAGTTAAGTGTTCCAAGCAATTAATACAAATTGGTTTGTTTTGGTTAGCTAAATACCCAGCATAAAATCCATTCAAAAGATTATACAAAATAATCAAGAGGTGTGAAGTACAAATGAACATTTATTTTTAACCTTACTGTTTATCATTTTCCTTTTTCTGTGAAAATCCTCATTTTAATCACATGTTGTATGGCCTACTGTGGTGCAAATCTCCCTTTCAGGTAACTTCCATTGTCATAAAGGATTGTTATTTGCACCTAAAGATATAAAGCCAACCCATTACTGTCTCTGGCAGATGCAGAAGTCTATACAAAGCAAATTATACTTGTGGAAAGCTAGTTCATGAAAATGTGGCAACCACGTCTATTAATACAAACCAAACATTTGGGATAGGGGAAATTTACTGAAGCAGTGATAAACACCTCAATTCCGCTGCGATAAGTCATCACCTGTTTTAAAACCTTTTCAGAGGATGTAATACCTGTACCTCTCTTACTTCAGATTCCAACAGCAAGAAACAACAAGTGATCCAGTCAGTCGAGTCACTGTTGAAGAAACCAAATTGTTTGATGATGCGTCCCACCAAGATTACAGTCTTGTTATGAATATGATGCATATTGTCGTAAATTGATTTAAACCTTGATTCTTGAAACTACAACTTGGTGCTGTGCTTATCTAGCCGATCAACAAATCAACACTGACTGTGTGCGAGCGGGCGGAGAGGTAGGCGCTAATTATAGTGTTCAGTATACTGTGTGCTGACTGGCAGGTTGTTACATAAGCTGTGACTTACAGACTCGTTAGTGCTCTATGACAAATAGCACTGCGAAATTATAGAAGTTTGTTTACAAAGCAAGTGCAAATACAACCATCGTAATATGTGGTTACTCTACCAGAAAGCATCTCGTCATCAAAATCTGAGTTGCCATCATCTGAGTCCGGTCCAGACTTCCACCAGAATTGCTGCGATACAGGCACCATGATGGCACCTGTAGATGTGACAATGCCTTCCTCTTTGGGTTTCTCATCCGCTTTTTTTTTCTCCTTCACAGTTTTGCTCCGTTTATTTTGGTGTGAACTTTTGCTACCTTCGCTATATTTCATAGTTTTTTTCTTGGTGTTATTGCGCTCCTTTACTGTTTTACTGTTTGGTAGCGTTTTGTCAGCTCTCACTGCTAGCATGTGACAATTAATGTACAAAGAAAAACAAGTGTTTCTACTTGGGACTCAATCTTTATGTGGATATCTATCTCTTACCAACACAACCATGAGAGCAATGCATCTTTATCAAAACTAAATGTTTTATTAATGTTCTTCCCCAAAATGAAATGTTACAGATATTTGTATGCATTTTCTTATTATCTACCAGCTAAACAGTAAATAATTTGTATTCTGATTGTTTAAAAGCCCTATTATGGTTGTTCTGTGTTCATCAATTAGCCACATATCTGTTGAGTTTTCATTGTGCAACTTTCTGTCATTGAGAACTGTGCAACACAGCAATGACATCTTTATTTTGGCAACTATTGGGAAAACATTTGGTGGTTATGTTGACAACATGTGAATGGGTCGGAATAGCACTGGTCCTTCTTATATAGGTGTGCACTGATTAATGTTCAAAATATTACAGGTAGGTTTTCAACTGTTCCATCTCTGACAATGGGTCTCTTTAAATTGGTGGAGAACAACCTGATGCTGTACATAGATTTCACTTCAAATGCTTGCAGTACCTATAAAATACTTGACACTTATATCAATATAAATAATTGGACATAAATGTGCAATATATAATGTACTTACTTCCATTTTGACTTGCGGGTGCCGCCACGGCCACAGCGCCGGTTGCAGTATCTGTGGTATCACCAGGTGCTTTATCACTCCCAATACCCTGTGATGCTTGCGCAAATCTCTCTTTGGCTTTTAGCGCCCTCTCCCTCTCCGTCTTCAGTCTGTCATCATCCTTCAGCAGCAAAACAAGATTCTTTGACTTTTCTCGGACATTCATCCCTTGATCCTTGTTATCTCTGTCTGCAAACTGAAAGTCTTTGAGGGTCTGTATAGCAAAGATGTTTTCTTTGCATTGCTGTGCCACTCGCTCAGATCCTGTTTTGATTATGTACTCAAGAAGCATCAGAGCTTTGTAAACATGGCGCCAATTTTTGCCATGATCATTGAGCCGCTTCCAGATCATGGTCATGATCTCAGAAAAGGCAACCACATTGTATGTCAGGTCTGCGATCTCTGACATGACTGAGCTTGATGGACCCCAGGGGTCATTTGAGGTGGCCTCACGCACTTTAACCTGTGCGGGTGTATAGTTGTTAACTACATTTTTCATTTTCCTCATGGTGAAATGTGGGGGAGCTAGGCTTGTTACAGAGAACACTAATGAATGTAACAACAAATGTTCACTACCTATTGGGTCAAGGTTTTTATTTTACAATGGAATGTCCTGTAAACAGGTGCTATAAAATGGGTTGTATCCCTCAGAACAAAGTAGTAGCTGTAGACTGAGGTGGTGTCTTAAAGAAAAAGGTAGTTGATGGCTACAATGCTTGAAGAGATCTGAAATAGACAAGAACAATTGGAGACAAATTCAATAAGAAACATTAAGAATTTATTTTCAGTAATCAGTAAAATGGATCTTAAACCCTAACCCTAGAATGGTAGCAGTGGGGATGGATCGAAGAACTGGGGAAGGGTAAATGGGGGACAAAACAAACTAGACATGACTCCGGGAAGCATTTTCAGTAATAGAAGTGAAAATTAACATTTTGACCCCTAGTGACCCTTTTTTGACCTTTGACCTGGTCAATATGATTGACCTATTTTCTTGGCTCATCAAATCAAACAAGATGCAACAACCCGGTCCAAATCGGAGCATGTCTTAATTTTTACCCCTGTAAAGTTCAATGACCCCTAGGGACCCTTTCTTGACCTTTGCCCTGATCAATATGATTAACTTATTTTCTTGGCTCATCAATTCAAACAAGATGCAACAAACCCGGTCCAAATCAGAGCATGTCTTAACTTTTACCCCTGTAAAGTTTAATGACCCCTGGTGACCCCTTCTTGAACTTTGACCTGGTCAATATGATTGACTTATTTTCTTGGCTCATCAATCCAAACAAGATGCAACAAACCCGGTCCAAATCAGAGCATGTCTTAACTTTTACCTCTGTAAAGTTCAATGACCCGTATTGACCCCTTCTTGACCTTTGACCTGGTCAATATAATTAACTTATTTTCTTGGCTTATCAATCCAAACAAGATGCAACAAACCCGGTTCCAATCGGAGCATATCTCACGTTTTACCACTGTATAGGTCAATGACCTCTAGTGACCCCGCATGACACATCAATTTTAATCGCTGAGATCGCTGTATGTGCATGGACCCAAGGAATCTTTTGACCAATTCTGACATTCATGAGCCATTTCCTCTGAGACAAGAAGCATTTTAAGTGATATGGTAAGAAAATCAACATTTTGACCCCTAGTGACCCCAAACGATTTTTAATTTTAAAAACCGAACTACTATATATGCGTACGGTCATAAGGAATATGTGGACAAATTTTGACGATCCTAGGTCATTTCACTTAAAATTGGAAATGCGTTTTAAGTGAAAATCACGTTTTGACCCCTAGTGACCCCCCTGTGACCTTTGACCCCAAACTGTGAGGTCCTGTAATGAAGGTCTGGTAGGGGGTCCTACTGACTAAGTCTGGTGATTGTAGCATATCACGACTTTTCTCAAGAATATCATGCACATTTTCAGATGAATAACTCTAGTGAGCACATTTAACATGACAGTTTTAAGGGCTTTAATCCCTATGTACATGGATGTAAGGAATCTTTTGACCAATTCTGACAGTAATCAAACATTTCCTGATATAGACCATTTCAAATCCGAAAATATACGATCGGTTCCGAATGTTTCCGATTAGCCGATTGTTTGACACTCGGTTCCATGACCTGTCAGCTCCTGACAGGTCATGGCCATGTGCCGGAGAAAAACAACGTGTTTTTCACCCGTCTGCTCGTGTGGTAGATTGCGCTGGTGTTGGTGATAGATTGTATCCTTCACAAAGTTGATGTTGCGGCATTTCAGTTACAAAAACGAGTGAGATGAAAGAGATTTGGGGTAATATTTTCACTTTTTACCGTCTGCTCGATACATTTGGAATTTGTCCGTCAGCGCCTTTGTTGATAAAAAAACAAAATAGTCTCGTTCCACGTTTTACTTCTCATGTGTGCACGCGTGTGTGTAAACATAGGCGGACAATCAACTAGGGCAATGCTGTGAATGCGATCAATTGTTGTTAAGAACGCGCAACGCACCTACTCCATGTGACCTGTTTTTCCGAAGATTTCCGATCTCAATTTGAAATGGTCTATAGCAGAAGCATTTTGAATGAAAGTAGTGACAATTTACATTTTGACCCCTAGTGACCCCAAATGATTTTTAATTTTAAAAACCGAACTATTATATATGCGTACGGTCATAAGGAATATGTGGACCAATTTTGACGATCCTAGGTCATTTCACTAAATTGGAAATGCATTTTAAGTGAAAATCACCTTTTGACCCCTAGTGACCGCTGTGTGACCTTTGACCAAAAACTGTGAATAACTTTTATGAAGGTCTAGTAGGGGGTCCTTCTGACCAGGTTTGGTGATTGTAGCATGTAAACTGGAGGAGAAGAAGCATTTTGTAGAAATATTGCAAGAAGAAGCAGATGAAAGAAACGGCAGAGATAGAGTACTTGGATTTTTTGAAAAAATCAAGGTAATTATATCTGCCACCCCCCCTGGGAATTGAACCCGGTTCGCCGGCGTGAAGGGCAAACAACCACAACCAACATTTTCGCACACCATATGTATCAGGGCTTAGTGCACCAGGGGACAGAAGTTGTGTCAGCTCGCCTAAAAGGATTGCTGGCTGTGTTGTTCCATGGGGTGTCAGTAGTAGGGCTAGGGTTCAATTTGATCATCAGTATTGTACCAGATGGAGAGGAGAAAACATTGAATAACCTTTATTTCAGTTTTAAGGGCTCTAATAAAAGTCAGGAATGCTTTTGTTCCAAACTCCTTGTTTATGAGAAGAAAAAAAAATCATATTTCTAATGCTGGACATTGTAACTGACATGTATATATATAGGCTTATATTAAAAAATATTTTGTCTCAAAGCTCCCGCGCGCGTTAGTTAAAGGGGCATTAAGAGATGTGGTGGATGCAGCGCCCTCAATTAAAAATATATATGATAAAAACTGGGATTTGTATATTTTTACAATTGAAGAGGTATTTTGCAAAAGGGCTATGGTGCATTTTTTCAAAAAATGAGTTTGATATAGAAATGTATAGGGAAAAATCATATGTTTCAAGGGAACAAAGTCATTTTTTTCAAAAAGACCTACATCTCATTGTAAACAGCCATTGAAATTGTTGTTTTGTTGCAAAAGGGCCTGTATCCAGAATTATATCGGGATACTCCATCTGTTTGTACATAAAGAAAAAATACCACACACAAAAAATCATTTATTTTAATCATTGAAAATAAATAAGTTTGATATTGAAATGTATAGGTCACAATCATATGTTTCAAGGAAATAAAGTCATTTTTTTCAAAAATACCTACATCTCATTGTAAATAGCCATTGAAGTTGTTGTTTTGTTGCAAAAGGCGAGTTTTGTTGCAAAAGGGCCTACATCCAAATTTTCAAAAAATGTAAACATGATTTAAAAAAAAAATAAAACTAGCACATTTAAAATTTATATCAATTTCAATTAGTATGTAGTGTACCTCTTTCATAATCCATTCAGTTTTTCAATTGCTCAACTTGAATATTTAGAAACAGTTTTTTGACTTTTTCTCAATAAGAGCCAAAGTGGATGTAGGCCCTTTTGCAAAATACCTCTTCAATTGTATTACATGTATGAACCTACACCTATTTAGGATTAAGAAAAATCAACCCTCTTTGTACAACAGAACGTCGATTCAAAAAATGCTGATCGGGCCCGATCAGCATTTTACATGGTTAAGGGTGGTATTCCAACATATTTAAAACATTGTTTTAATCAAGTTTTGCTGTGTTTTTTTTATTAGAAACAACAATAATGGCAATTTTTAATGTTAATCTTGAATTCTGAAGTAAATTAATTAAAATAAAAAAAATTCAACATGACTTCGTGTTCCTTTAATTGATGCGCGTTAGTTAATTAGAAAAAATAAATCCTTTTTTTTTCCTTCTTTTTTTTAAATCCCAAAGTTTCACCGATTTTAAAGCATAATTTGTGTCAAAATCAACTCCCCCTACCCAATTAAATAATAAGATTTAACGAAGACTTAATTAAGCCACACATCCAGTTACACAACCAATCACGCAACACATTCTAGTAAAGGCAATGTTGCATTGTTAAGGAAAGAAAAAAGAAAGACAACAGATTTGAGCTAAAACTATGAATAAACCCATTTGTACTGATAAACAGTGCACATTATAAAATTGGGAAATACAGACGCAGTCTGAGAGTAGGTCATCCGTTTTAAGGGTAGTCTATGTTTAAGGGTAGATACATGTAAGTGAACATCCTGATGTCAGTGATTTTATATGAAGGTTTTCATCTAAAAAATCAATTGTAATCTATCATGACATCTTCATGTTTAATCCCATTTATTAAATAGCTTTATCATATTAATAAAAAAAAGAATAAAAAAAAAAAAAGTTAATGTGATCAAATGACATCGGAATTATATCGTAATTATTAAAATGTTTTCATGTTCCTTAAACTATCGTGTTGATTTCATGACATACTTGTTCCTTGTTGGTTGGGGGTGTGTGGGGTGTTTTGATGTTTGTGTGTGAGTTTTGTTTTCTTCTGTTTTGAATATGCATATTTTCCTTGTAAAGGTGGTGCAACACCTCCTCAGGCTTTGCCTTTTGTTGCATCTCCTCCATCGTTTTTGTATTTTAATGGTTTTTTTAAATGGTTTGTTTTATATGATGGAAATAATAAAATAAATGAATGAATATGAACCAAGTTTGATATAAAATTGATAGATGAGCCCATGTATTGGTAGAGCTATAAGTTTTATTATGATTTATATATTTTTTAAATTGTTAAAACGCATAGCTCGACCAATGCAACACATTCTAGTCAAAGCAATGTTGCATTGTTAAGGAAAGAAAAAAAGAAAAAAACAGATTTGAGCTAAAACTATGAATAAACCCATTTGTACAACTTGACCCGAGGTGATCTTTGACCTTGATATGTAACCTTTGACCTCATTTTGACATATGAAGGTTACCGTGTTGCATCTTTATACCAAATTAGGTCACTGTTGGACTTTGTATGGAAAAGAAATGGAGAAAATAAAAAAGTGTATACTAAATGATTTACAGACTGACTGACAGACTCACAACCCCTAACACACACACGAAGGATGCAGCCTAATCTTTTCAAAGACGCCTGCTCTCGGCACGAGCCATTGCGAGCGCCTTGTTGAGCGAAGTGAGGTCGTCTTTGCGCAAATAGCTATTCTACCATGTAAGCAGTATGTGTCAATCAAACACCGTAGTCATCCTAACACACGATAGCTCCACCTAATTCTATTGACGACCACATATATATAAAGGTAGCACTTGGTACCGATGACGTCTCCCGATATAGCATGACATCATCATCAACCAATCAGCAAGCGCCTGACCTAAAAATAGTTTGGTACACAAGTTAAGTACACCATGGTTCATTCTTAATACTAAATCCAATCCAAGGTGTTTATAACAGTATATGATTCATTGAATATGAAAAAGAAAACTTTGTATCAGTTTGTTTGGAAGGACAAAATCATATACGGTTAGAGTTGCCAGTTTTACATGGTGTATGATTTAAGTAGGAGTCATGTCCAGGGTTCACAATTTCAGTGGTTGAGGGGAGGTCTCTAGACATACATTTTGTTTTCCAGTTCAAAATATGCAATCTGTGAAAAGCGGCTTTGCTTTTACTAAATGTCATCAATATTAATAAGGTGTTAAACTAAATGTCATCAATATGGGCTAAATAACTAGTTACTTGGCAATAATGTGAAATCCTTGGACGAATTCATAACATCTAGATTGCATTGTTCATTAATCAGGGTTTATGCATCAATAGAGGGCCAAAATGAGTTCAAGGTAAGCTCACATGTCTCTATTGTGTCCAGTCAAGTGGAAGAGTATATGATTTGATGACCTTGAATATCATTACAAAGTAAACATATTTATGCTTTGTGTGCAGAGTTGACATTTCATGTAATAAACTTCCAGAAGATTATGTTTTCATAATGGCAGACGTTTTACAACCAAATGAGCAAGGGTTATTTCATTCACACTCGCAAAGGTCACTTTAACAAGGATTTCAATATTTTATATTATAAAAAAAACTTTAAAAAACCTGCATTCCGCATTAGGTATTAAACAAATTATATCGTTTTCCCATAATTGTCTCTTTTCTATTCACGACGGCGAACCTGTTTAAAATATTTATAAAGAAATGAACATAAATGATTCTACGAAGTCGAATTTTAAGTTCAAAATCTGGCATCGCAAAAAGTGATTTTTCACGCAAACGCGCCATTTTGAACTATTTCAATTTCAATGTTGTCATTTCAATGTTGATAAATTACGTTTTTCTCAGAAAAATTTGCAGAGAAAAAAAATTATTTGTATACTTTTATCCCTATTAGTGTTAAACTAAACAAATAATGAAATTTATGACACATTTTATAGGAAAACAAGAAAAGTTGACACTCCGGGCCGGGCTTGAACTCCCGCTGTCACGAGCCGAGTTAGCTCGAGTTCACTGAAACACTTTACTCTAGACAGACTTTAAATTAACAACACTTTAATATAACAGACATAGCATAATATGATGAAATTGGCAAAGCAATGCGCTATCGCGGTCAGTGATCACAGAAGAAGACTAAGTGCACTTATCGTTCGTATGTTTCAGGTACGGCGGTTTGCCATCCAACTCCGACGTATAAATATCAAGACATTTCTCCATTTGGGCGGTTTTAAAAAAAATGGCTGAAAATGGCATATTCAACATTTTGCCCGTTTTTGATCATATAAAGAACTTTTATAGAATAGCACATTATTCTAAAATATGTGCTAAGATAGTAATTTCTTTGTGCCAGAATATGATGGCCCTTGCTTGTTGCAAAAAAATCTTCTGCCCGTTTTTGATGCTAAAACGGTCAGGAGTGTAACACTTTTTTTTTACATAAAAATTGAACATGCATTTTTATTAAGCTAGTACAAGAAAACCATCTTTGATATTCATTTCAGAGATATACATTTTGAAATATTGAAGGGTCCACCTTAATCAGAATGAGTCACTGTGAAATTGAACTTGCATAAGTCCAATAAATTATTGATTGTTACACTACAGTATGTCAAAATGAAGAAAGGAGTCAAACTCAAATATTGAAATTAATCCAGCTTGATAATAAAAATGATGAAAGGTTATGCATTTGTCATTCCATATTTTGTATACGTATACATTTGGCTTGCCATAGATGGTCAAGTGGCATTGGTAATCACATCATAGCATTTGTGGTCAAAGGTTTACTGGGAGAACTCCAAAATGTCAGGAGTGTAACATTGACATGCCATCTAAATTTTGCAAACTTCCATATATATTTAATTTAGTTATATCAGTTTATTATAGTAGTACATGATGTAAATTAATAAATAGTAACAAATAAAATGGTGTTACATTGAATATGTCTACTACAGATAGTAAATAGGGGTCAGTCAGGAGTGTAACAAATATGTAGAAATGTAAATACATTTTGGATGGCCCACTGCCGTGCCATAAACTGTAATATAAACTTGAAACTGTCCATGTATACCTTTGATATGGCCATATTCTGATGTTTAAAACTATTAAAATCAAACCTATTAACTAATCATTAGTTAAAACAAAACAAAAACAGGCCTTTATTGTGTAAAAATAGGGGTTTTGTGTGGAAAATCTGATTTTCTTCCCAATTTAGTTGT
The DNA here is from genome assembly GCA_035610835.1 of Ophiura sarsii. Lineage (NCBI taxonomy): Eukaryota > Metazoa > Echinodermata > Ophiuroidea > Amphilepidida > Ophiuridae > Ophiura > Ophiura sarsii. The sequence continues at coordinate 139,257,469 of CM069441.1, read as the reverse complement.
TAAAGGCATAATGAAATTGTATTTTCTATGCTTACTAATCTTCCAAGTTGAGAGGAACTGTACTTTATACTTAAAGGTTGTGTTTTTTATCCACCAAACCTATTTTATCCACCATTATTAGACATGTCAGGAGTGTAACACAATGTAGAAATGTATTATATGCATTTTGAATGGCCCACTGCTTTGCCGTAGATTGTAGTATGAACTTGAAACATTCCATATACTATGATATTGCCATATTCTGATGTTTAAAACTATTAAAATTAAACCTAATAACTAATAATTAGTTAAAACAAAACAAAAACAGGCCTTTATTTATTGTGTAAAAATAGGGGTTTTGTGTGGAAAATCTGATTTTTTCCCCTTCAATTTAGTGATTAAAGGCATAATAAAATTGTATTTTTTATGCTTACCAATCTTCCAAAGTTGAGATACTATACTTTGTACTTAAAGGTAGTGTTTCTATCAACAAAACTTCTATTATCGACCATTATTACAATGTCAGGAGTGTAACACAATACAAAAGTATGTAGAAATGCCTTTTGAATGGCCCACTGCTTTGCCGTAGATTGTAGTGTGAACTTGAAACATTCCATATACTTTAATATTACCATTTTCTGATGTTTAAAACTATTAAAATCAAACCTAAATTAATAATTTGTTTAAAAAATTTAAAAAATCCCTATATTGAGGGGAAAATAAGGGTTTTATGTGGAAAATCTCTTTTTTTTTTAAATTTGATTGATTTAGGCCTAAACAAATGGCATTTTCTAATTATTACCAATCCTCCAGAGATGAGCTGTACCTTAAACTTGTTGATTTAAACATAATTGTTTAATATTTAACAAATGAATGTTTTGAGATTTTACCCAAAAAAAGAAACGTTCTACAATAAATAGTGTTAAAAAAAAATATGAGGACTATTTTGTGTGTTTCTTGATTTGTTTTACATACTTTAATATATTGGGATTACAATAAGATATAGAAATCATTAATATATCCAATTTGAAATTTTGGAATTTTGGGAACACAATCTCCCATTTCTCAGCCATTTTTTTTAAAACCGCCCATTTGTCAATGTCCTGTTATGAATCTGCCGCATATTCTTCGAAGTAAGGTTCAAACAGTTCAAACAGTTATCCACTTTTCATGGTATGTATCTGCCGCAGAGGTACCCTGGATTACAGTTCTCAAGTTCTCTGAGTATATTGTAACTCCATGAGGTATTATAATCTTCCTGGGCTCTTCACTCTTGGTTTCATTCACGTCTATAATCCAGAACTCCGAATTGGCATTCGGCCCTTAGGCCCACCGCCCTTCCGTCCTGTTTCCCTCGTATTTCCTTCTGCCTTTCTTTGTTTTGTTTCCCTGCGCCCTGCTGTTGCCTCGTTGTCACGACGCCCGCGTACTGCGTTGCATTGCGTATAGTGTTGCGTATTGTGTTGCGTATTATAGCCTTGGACCCTGACACCCGCAAATGCCTCCCAAAAAGATTTCAAGTCCAAGGTCTTAACCACTCGGCCACCAATCCAGACGTGAATTGAATTGTGTCGAATTAATTATATAGTATACCAAACAGAAGAGCTGTCGCATGATTGGTCCAATTGTGACCAACCTTCCGACTCGACACTAAATACAATTCTAAATACGTGCTAGATACGTGAGACCATGTCTACATACAAAGACTGTAAAAGATATAGTTATTTTTAGCATTTTCGTACAAAAAAATACCAAATTTGCCAGTTTTTCGTGGATTTTCGGTTATTGAAAAATCTAATCAGCAAAAGAAGACACCACCCCTTCCCTTCACCAATTCCCATCAAGATAGGCCTTACGGATCTCCATATTTCTTGTCTCGTAGGTTAAACGGACAGACAAACAAGTGGCCACTAAGTCTCTTTCTGAACATAGTTCAGACGAGACAAAAACTGCCACAAATTCAACACTGGGCTCTAAAGATAAATGAAATAAAATGAATAAATAAATAAATGAACTGAAATAAAAATATATTTTAAAATGAATTCAAATGGTTTACATTTTAATTTTCATTTCATCAAAGCTTTGACAATTACTCAATCACAATTGGCCATAGAGCATGTGTAGCGCGAAAATGTCCACTTTTACAGTATGACTATTTTAAGGATGACCCAAAGAAGATTTTAAAGACACCACCAGAAATGACAATGCATTGCGTTTCTGCAAAATGTCATAAATCTGGTCTCCAATTTGTCTCGGTTCCCATGTAGACATATGCACACAATTATAGCTTCAAAGCGTCTTCATCGTTGTTGCTCTTAGGTTCTAGTTTACATCTATGAATAAATTGGCAATCAGTGTTCCTTTTTCTTATTTCTAAAACTTAAAAGAGCTCGACAAATGCATCGTGTGAAAAAGCTTTAGTTGGCTGGCATTCGCGCAATGCATTGTGGGAAGACTTTTCATGTAGAACAGAATAAAATGAGTTGAAAATCGGGCCAGCATCGGAACACCTACCTTCAAGTAGCGATATTTTATTTAACAAATAAACAGGTCAAAAGAAATAAGTCCCCTGGGAAATGTGCATTTTTCTGGAAAATAGGAAGGCCTCTTAACCTGTTACAAAATGTAAAATGTAGACTGAAATGTTACACATTTACTGTGCAATAAAGTTTCACCCAACAGTTAACATTCGCCTTGAAATGCGGCCATTTATTAAATTTGATGACCAATAAAAAATGACACTTTCTTGCATAGGGATTTGACAAATTGAAGTGTACATATAAATAAGGGATATGTACACTTTCAATTGATGTTATTCATTCAACCATGAACAGGTCCTTCACATTTTTATCCAAACAGGTGACAACCATTTGAAGAAAGTTTATTCATGCGTTTCAATTTTTCATTGGTTTAAAATGTCAACAATTTTCCCAATCCCTATTTATATGCAAGAAAATGTCATTTTGTATTGGTCATGGCAGCATTTCAAGGTGAAGGTTAACCATTTTTTTAAATATTTTGTTATTCAATTTATTCAAATGTAACCATGAATTGTTTTGAAGCGACGCAAAAAATATTTTGGTACCAATTTCAGCTATCGATATATATGAAGGATAGAATGCCATTTTGTGTGTGGAAGCGCTACTTTTGGATTAACTGTAAATACTGGCAAAATGTCCACTTGCCACAAAATGACTGAAATTTCATCATTTTTCTGGCAAAACGCAACCAAGATTTTTTTTGAAGCGACACAAAATATTTAGGTATTGAGTTAAACAATTGATATATGAAGGGTAGAATAGAATTAGCTCTGTTTCATAGCTCTCATACGTCGTGATACGACTCAGTATGAGAGCTATGAAATGAAAGCATATGTTCGTACGCTGGCGATTTTCGTTTCTAGTTTGCCTATTTCTAAAACATTTGAATACACTTACCTGGGTTATACATGGGCTATGTACTGTTATTGCATCCTAGATACATTTTCAGCTCCATAAATGCTACTCAAAATGAAATATTAATGATATAAAATCGGCCCGAATCACAGCGAAATGAAAAGTCGTCAGCAGAAAATGGAAGTCAATTCGCTGTAGTTTACGATTGGTTCCGAATAGTTTCAATTAGTCTCGTTCCACGTTTTACTCCTCATGGGTGTACGCGTGTGTGTAAACATATTAACTCACTAGGCGGACAACCAATACTATGAACGCGATCAACAGTTAACAACAGCCTGGTTCCAAATTGTTGGCACCAGGCTGCTTTTAGTGAGATTCTGAAGAACGCACGTGACCTGTTTTCCGAAGATTTCTGATCTCAATTTTAAAAGGTCTATTACCAAACTATACAATGTTCTAACATATTTGACATTTAAAACCACCCAATACGACAAATTATGTACAATTAGGGTCCTGGGTATGCAGTTTTTATTTACATAAATACTAGACAGGGAATAATGCGCTGTGCAAACGGAAGAACTCTATTTGATATGAACTCTCCGCATCGATCCTAGGCTACATCTCCAAGTTTTCAATATTACCGTACAAAGATAGCCTGCAAGATAGCGACGTAGGAGGGCGACTGAGAGTTAGTCTAATCGACCCTGAATTGACCCCTATTTCTTTGGCTGATTCCCGGTACCCAGAATCCCTTGTGGATGAGTTGTGTGGAGCCCATTGATGCAGGGACCAAGCAAACTCGACGGCATTGAAGAAACGTAATCATTTAGTCGTTAAAAAACCTCTAAAATCTCCAGAATTCGTGAGCGTAGAATAACATCGATGGTATCAAAATAATCCGTAAGTATAGTTCTTTAAGTAAGGATAACTTAAATTTAACTACCAGTAAATTTATTTTTTGCTTTGAAACAAATACGACGTAGGAAGTCAATGCTTGTTTTTGTAGCTAGAATAGAATGCCATTTTTTGTGTGGAAGCGCTACTTTTGGATTAACTGTAAATACTGGCAAATATGTGCCCACTTAGCAGGCAATCCGGCATATTTGCCAGTGCACTGGCAAATTTGCCAGGGCTGGACAATTTTGCCACCTGCTAGGTCTAGGACTGTTCAAAGTAAAATAATTGAATGAAGTGTAAATAAATGTAACTTTATAATCAAAACAAATAATTCTTGATCATTTCAAATCATTCCCTCACATACAATGCCACATCTGCGTGACCATCAGTGTTGCGGGCTGCGGTGCCAGTAGTTTTGGACTGCAGTGCATCGCAAGACCGCGTTCAACCTTTGGATGAGCACCAGTGTTCGGATCACGACTCGTCGACGCTCCGAGTCTGATCGACAATTATTTGTTTTGATTAATATTATAATTTATAAATATTATTTGATTGTAATTTCATTTTTTATATAGATAATTCTGTACCATACCGTTACCATTACCTTAACCAGGGAGGTGTTTTAACACATCTCTGCCTTAACCTTGTGTTATCCGGGCATGTCCGCCCAACCCACATCCACACAGCGACATGACTTTGACTGGATGACTAATTGAATGCCGGTATGTACAACACCCATGACACCCGAAAGACAACCAACCAGTCCAGTCCCCGTATGGTAATTTACAATCGTTTTACACCATTCACACAATAAAACCTTTCATATTTATTGACTTATAGTGAGCACAATATATTAGAGAAAGTGTTAATGCCCTTCATTTACCTTATTATTGTAGATACAACGCTTTAATTCATGAAATTTCGATGGTCATTTCGATTTCCTATTTGGCAAAATTCTGCCGATTTATCTCATTATTCTCGCGCAAACACTATTCTCGCGAGATTTAATTACGTACTAAAATACATACGTTTGACACGTATTAAAAAAACAATAATAATTTGCTTGCCATATAATGCAACACACTAGAAATATATTTGAATTGACTGTGTATCATACATATTCTAAGCATGATTTCAATGATTCAATTTTTAAAATTTATTTCAAGTAATTGGACATAATTCATTACGAATATATGCAAACACCTTTACAAATATCCATTATAAAACAAAAATTGCGAAAATTTCAACGGTAGAGGACAGTATATCACTTCCTTAGATATTAGTTAAAGAGGTGCCGGAACGGAAATGATAGTATCTGTACTAGATTTAAAGTGAAGACCGAAAAACGACATCCGGCTTCATGGCGTGCAATCGAGGTGAAGGTCATTTCGATAGAAATACAATTGTTCTTTGGCCCATAAGGGATATATAATTCCAACCTAAAATTTGTGTTTAAAAGGCATACACAAGAATCTGGTTATCATCAGCGATCTTGAACGGGCATAACTTAAGATCCGGGGATGTCCCCATTCACGGACAATACCCGTTTATCTGACTTGACTGCTACAGTTTTGATTCATCAGATAAAATAAAACATTGTCTTCAGCTTTCCTAAGTTGCCACGGGTAACAAGTATAATATTTTATTAGATCCAGGGATTTCCCCATTCACGGACTCTATGCATGATCAACTCCCCAACGGTCGTTCGTTGAACCGATTGGCTTTTTTCAGTCTCCATTGGCCTACCGGTTTGAATCCAAAACAATTAGCTTAATAATTATGTTTTCCCCAGCTTAACTCCACACTATAAAGCTAATAGTAATAGCTTAGATAATGCAAACAGAGTCGTAGCTGCTGCAGGCTTCATAACATTTCAAACGACCCCTATCAATCTACGGGCCCATTGAGGTAAGTGAGAAAAAGAGAGTTTCCCATTCGACTGGGCTGATACTGCGACGGTCTTCAGGCATGCATGATGGCTGAAGTGAGGCAAGACTTATTAGTTCATTTGGATGATTATGAAAGGGTAGAGTTGCCAGTTTGGTCTCTCGAAGTATCTTTGCATTCATCAGAACATGCTGCATTTCCAAAACCTGAAGAAGAAAATAATAGATAAACATTGCGCGTCAATTACGAGTATAGATATCGTTCTCATTTGACGAAAACAGACTCGCATGTATAACCAAGGAGTTATCAACTCCTTGGTATAGGCCTAACGATCCAGCAATTGGGCGTCGAGGCCTTGTCAGTTGATCCATCATGGACCATCAGGTGATCCATCATGGACTTATCAGAAGTACCGTCACTCCATCTTTGTGTACCCCGGCTCATTCACCACCAATTATCATAGCATTATACTTAACACTTGAGAGCTTGAACGCCTAGTTGCCATTGCTTGTATGAGGGTGAGGCGAATGTAATTTCGAGTTTCCCGGCCCTTACTTTAATTTTAGCTGAGGGATGAGACGACTTTTTCATTATTTATTATTCATTATTTGATCAGATTTCTTTGACATGTAAATATGCATGTTTGATCAAGATCAAGATCAACCCATCAAGATACGGAAGCTTCACGAACGGGTTTACAATACAATTAAAAGCTTGGCTTTTTTTAGCCTAAGTTCCCAGTTTCATATAAACAAAGTGATCTTTGAAATTGCTAACACTGGCTACAATGATGTTTTTAAATACTTATTTTTTTGGTAATCTTTATGATTTTGATGCGAGTGATACAAAATACGCGGATGGGTAATAATTAACGGGAAATTTGAAACTCGAAATCGACTTTAATCAGGCGCATACTGTGCGCCTCCGTTATTAGGCCAACTCCGGACATGGACAAAATCTCTGGTCACAGAACCAAACCGACAGACCAACCAAATAGCCCACGGAAGTTACCTTTTTGTCGTTCTTTGCAAACTTGTCCATTCTTTCTTTGACCTGTTGTTTGTTCAAATCAGCAAGTGTAGGTTTGTCCAGGATCTGTTCTTCCACGGTGCGTGTTGTTAGCAAGTCGGCACCGGACGCTTCCACGATCTTAGTGTTCATACATCTCGTGTTGATCTCTAGCAAATTTGCACCGTACTTACTCATATAATCCTTGCAAAGAAACAAATAATAAGCACACACAGACTATAATTAGCATATATCTGATCCCGTCCGCAACAGTGTCCAAGGACCACAAATTAGATAGATTTATTCCGTTTTGGCGCCCTCAACGGAATAAAACGCAACTTATGTCCCAGGACCACAAGCTCATATTTTGACACCGCTGAATTGATATTCCGATGATGAACAAATGTATGTCAAAACACTCAGAGGGTTGGTGGGTGGTCGGGGAGGTAAATTTAAGCTTAAACCCTAATAGCTTAAACCCTAATAGCTTAAACCCTAATAGCTTAAACCCTAATAGCTTAAACCCTAATAGCTTAAACCCTAATACCTTAAACCCTAATAGCTTAAACCCTAGTAGCTTAAACACTAATAGCTTAAACCATAATAGCTTAAACCATAATAGCTTACACACTAATAGCTTACACACTAATAGCTTAAACACTAACTAAACCCTAATAGCTTAAGGGGGCTGTCAAGTGTCATTTCGTATTTTCCAGGAATTTCACTTTTCTTCATTTTTCAAAACTTCAGAGTGTTATCTATCAGTACATGCAAAGACATTTTCAATTTTGAAATTCCAAAAGCCTATTTAGAAGGATTTAAATCCCTTATTGTGATCATTGACAAAGTAGAATGGAAAAGTCTGTCCGCAGGGGATCAGCGAAACTCCCATGCGCCGCGTATCCTGTGTTTTGTTTTTCACGCAAATTAGCACGCGCCAGTTCGCTTAAAATACGTGACGCTGTTGTTTTGAAAGCCGTCAGTGCGTGCTGCGTTACCCGCTATGTGTTTGCCGCGTTTGAGGGCTTGTTCATACGCATTGTTTACGCATCGGAGGCCCGACTAATCAAACCGTCATTTTTGCCGGGGTGTGGCTGAGCCTGAAGCAAGTATAGGCCTATTAGTAAAACAAGGCTTTAGCACAAGCGTTAGTGTCAAGGAGTTTGGAAAGAGAGAAGGAAAAAAGATAAAAAATAAAGGGCAGAGAAAGATTTTGAATCCATGATCGGAGTGAAACATTGTAAGGAGTATCAAAAAGACTTACACAGGGTTTTATCCGAAGACGTTAATGTTTTGTTTTTGTTCGATGTTGTACAAGTCCGTTCCACCCGCCCCGTCCATCCAATAGGCCTACCTGTTTATCTATTTATTGTCATTACTGAATATGGTAGGCCTATTACTTCGTATCGTTGTTATTAGCTAGTTCTCAATTAGTTCAACTCGGTGTACTAATTTGTCATTCAGTTATATCAAACATAATATCAATTATAAGTGCCATTTTACCTAGGCCTACATGGGCATGATCGGAGAAGCATCCTCGGGCCGATGAGCCGATGCTATCAAATGTTGCATGGTTGTTATCATGCACACGCGGCAATCAAAAACACGACATGTGGAGTTGGGGGGGGGGGGGGGGGGGGGGTATAGGGCCATGGAGAGCAGGGATGGACATCCTCTCCTGGCATGTATTTTAATATAATATCCATTATAAGCTCATTTATTTCAGTTGCGTTCGGGTCTAAGGCCCCGCTGTTAGGCCTACGGTTTGGTGACATGCCATAATATGAGACAAAATAAGTTCCAAGATAACCAGAAGTAGGCCTATACGGCCAAACAAGTCATGTTTCTAAAAAATCCTCCTAAAATGTCATAGTTAAATTGAATAATATAAAATTCTGAAACATTCCAAATGAAATTCGGACTGAACAAAGAACAGAGATCTTCCCATTTCGATCGCTAAATGGCCCATCATTCATATTTTTGAATCAATGAAACGTCCGAATGTTCTAGACTGAAAAAGCAAAGGTGAAAGGGATGGGATTATGGTGGGAGAGGATGCTCTATATTTCTGCCCCTCGGACCCACCCCAACAAAAAATAGGGTAAAATCGGTTTGGTTTATCACAAAGTTATGAGATGTAAACAATAGGCCTGATTAATTAAATGTGTGGTTGCACCTTTGATATCCTTGTACTTTTGTGTCCTCTCAATGAAAAAAGTTTCAATCTAGGTATAGGTGACCATATGCAGTAATGGAAATACCCACATGACTGTATATATATAGGCCTCCTATATAGAGCTAATTGTTAATAATGACCATGTTTTCACCGTTATCATTGTTATCTTCAGTAGATAGCAAACTACTTTTATAAGAGATCCAACCGAAATGCTTAATAGAGCTATAGTGGCGTATCTGATGAGATCGCTTGTCAGAGGGGGAAATGGTATCTTCCCGGTAGGTTTTAACTTTACAGGCTGAGGATTGCCGCCGCCGAGTCCGACATTTGAAAACGGGGAGGGTGGGGGTGTTCTCAAAATCCACCCCATCCGACTCAAATTGGGGCCCTTGCTCCCCAACCCACTGTATTTACAGAAAATAAAACCTTTTAGCCCGGTAGTTTGAGCTGTTCTACCCGGTCAAATCCGTCGAGGGAGGGGGACACGCTACTGTTACTCGTTCGCTTGACAGTTTACCCATAGACAATTCCTATAGTCATTTTACAAACCGTTAATTTTATTTTCCTGCTTCATTAAACATTAGACCTATCGGACATATATTTCAGTTTCTTTTTCAGTGGCGCTGGCATAACGAGGATCAAGTTCAGGTGGCATGTTGTGGCCTTTTACTATGATGAAATTACAATTCGTGACGTGACTCATATTAATCAAGAGAAAACATGTAGGCTTAGGCCTACCAAACGACAGGTCTTAAATTAAATCTTCATCCCCATTTCTCGCTTTCTCTCTAATGTTTCCAATTTTTCTCTCTCCTTTTAAGTCCTTTAGGATAGGTGTTGATTTTTACACCCAGACTACTCACTACTCCCGCCACTGGTGCATTTTTAAATGATCACATTGATAAAGACTCGACTACACTGGGCCTATAATGATAAACTCTGATGATTAGCCGCAGAGTGTTGCGCACAGAAATTAATACACGAGCGTCTAATCTTTGTCAACCGGTTCAACGCGCACGCGTCACCATTTATTTTGCCAACTCAAAACATTCCACGCCCGTTTGCGCTCATTGTCGATTAACGCACGCGCTTTCATGCGTTACGCTTCCCAGAAATTGTGAACGCACTTCGAATGCGCATGAAATGGTATGGCTTCTTTTTCACACTCAACATCATGAAAAAGGTGTTTTTTAACACACATTTGAGGTTATTTTGATACCAAGAAAAGAAAGGTTTGTAATGAAACTTTGCACGAAGTTGGGGATTTATATGCTTCCCACAATATCTAAAGAACAGGATTTGAAATACGTGTATTTCCCCGTAAACCATGATCAAACGGCGGTATTGTCACTTTTCACATTCATCGGTTGATTTCTTTATGTTCATTTTTGAGTAAAACTATGATTTACAGACACGATAACTCAATACAAACTGCATCTGATGGACAGCAAGTAAGTTTAACGCAACAACCATGATCTTCGCCAGGTTCCATTTGTTTGTTTTTTTGTTTTAGGCCTATTTTCCGATTTTTCGGATCATTTTGTGGAAATTCACGTTTGTTGTATTTAAAAATCCCATTTCGTTGCCTTATTTGGTCAATAAATAAAAAAATATCTCAGATATCAAAAAACAAAAACAAATGGAACCCGGGTAATTTTCTTAAGATTACAAAAATCGTAAAAGGACAGATTTTCAGAAAATATTTTTTGGGTTACCTTGTCCGAATTAAAGACTGGTCAAAATTCTCGTTTTTTATGATTTTCTCAAAAATGGTTCTTTTTAGAGCAATTTCATGTTCATGGTTAGATTTATTGAACCCTTTTCTTCAAAAAAATGTATACTTGTATATGGAATATATGAATAATGACGTAGTTACGGCAGTTTTACGGAAGCTATTTCTGACACTTGACAGCCCCCTTAAACACTATAGCTTAAACCCTAAATTTATTCATGCCTCAAGAGCTGTTTTCCTCTGCATTTTCATAAAATATTGTGTGCTATCTTTGAACTTTGCATCCGAATCTTTACAATTTGTTAGCTAATTTGAAGAAAAAAATGTAATGAAAGTGTGCATTTCACAAAAAACAAAATCAACTTAAACCAGGTCTAATTTAGACCCGGTCTAACTCTTTTGTGCAAACGGACCCAATAGCTTAAACACTAACCCCTAACCCTAACTCCTAACCCTAACCCTAATTATAAAGGAAGGTAAGTTATATGTTATGGCCCTTCAACGAAGTCAAATTAGGCCTAAGTGAAAATCACACAAAACGCATAATTTAGAGTTAGACCTTGCATAATATCTTTTATTAACTAATTTAGACCTGGCCGCGGCATACCAGGCAATTGTATACGGCCATGTGTTTTGAACTCGCCCTTAACCGTTGCATGTCCAGATTTTTACATACACCATCTGAGAATCGAAGCATATCGCAATAATTACTTGTTCTACCCCATAAAAAGTACGAAAGAAGACATGCAACTCTCCTTGTATTTTTGCTCCTTTTTGTTGAGCACTCTTCTTCTTTTATCAATGATGGATCGTGTAAATTTCAACTACTCCATGAAGAATATTCCACTGCCAAATGACAAGGAATGAGCCTTTTGGCGAAACAGACAGTGAAATAAATATGGAGTAAATTTATTTGTATTCTTCTTCCCCGTATATTTTCTGAACGGTACTATCACAAGGAACCCAAATATGCTATTGGAATTTAGATAGGGCCTAATTAGAGGATATTGATTATGCTTTCTCATGTTCTTGTCTTTTTACAGACCGTGATCATTGTTGGAGTTGAATAAAGTTAAAGGAACTGTTATAACCAGAACAAATAGACAGCGTTCTTATTTATGATCACGGTACTTGACAATCCACATAGACAATGCCTGTTGTAGGATGCCCAATCCCTGACTGCGACTACGCCACTGCAGACCTGGATGCTGCCATTGTAGCCGCACTAATTACCGCCCACAGTGCCGTTCACAACTCTGGAAAGCAGCCAAGGTGGAGAAGGTAAAACGACCCACCATTGGTGCTGCTGGCACAAGTGAAGAATGGGCATACTTCCAATCACGTTGAACAGACTATGTTGAGGCAACTAAAATCAAAGGCAAAGACTGTGTCGTGCAACTACTTGAGTGCTGCTCGGAGCCTTTACACAAAGACCTCACAAGAGCAGCAGGAGGAAGCCTCACAAACAAAACTGAAGCTGAGGTTTTAGCGGCAATTAAGGCACTCGCTGTCCGTGAAGAGAGCATAATGGTTGCTCGGGTACATCTCCATAACATGCGGCACGATCGTGACGAGCCTATCAGAAGCTTTGGGGCTCGACTCCGCGGACAGGCAGGTGTGTATGCAAGTTCCTCATCAAGTGTCCAGGCTGTGCTACCAATGTCAACTACACAGATGCGATTCTCAGAGATGTCCTCTCACGTGGTATTGCTGATCCCGACATCCAGCTTGACCTCCTCGGTAACAAGAAACAGGATATGACCTTAGAGCAAGTGTTTACGTTTGTCGAGGCAAAGGAATCTGGGAAGCGGTCAGCTTCCACACTGTTAGACTCTCACGCAGCTGATGCAGCGTCCAGCACATACAGGAAAGCTAAGCAAGCCAACACTCAGTCTAAACAAGACCCCTGCACCTACTGTGGCAAGACGAGTCACGGGAAGAGTGCCCCTAGCCGTATACGCAAAACTGTATGCCCAGCATATATGGACACAAGTGTGAACAATGCGATCGTGATCACCACTTGGAGAGTGTATGCCGCAGCAAGGACAAACCCAAACGCGCCCCTACTTCTTCTCAGAACAGCGAAAGCGCAGTGTTTGACGCCCTATGCAGCGTCACTGACTCAGGTCAACCCCCATCACTGGACATCAGACCATTCCTCTTGACCATTACGTCTATGACAACCTCTCTGACACCTGACACAAGAGAAACCCACCACACCCAATCACCTTTTCACCAAGCTAGATCAGTCCCAAATGGCAAGAAGAAATCTATCTTCGATGCATGGAATGGGTACCATAGCGTTCCTATCTGGGGCTCGACCTCACGACCTTCATCACACCCTGGGGCAGGTACCGTTACAAGACAGCCCCTCAAGATTACATAGCATCTGGTGATTGATATACCAGACGGTATGATCAGATTATCTCAGACATCCCTAACAAGACCAAATGTGTCGATGACGTCCTACTATGGGCTGACACACTTGCGGATAGCTTTTTCCATGCTGTCCAGTATCTTGACAAGTGTGGACAAAACGGGATCAACCTTAACCCAGACAAGTTTGTCTTAGGCGCAGATACCGTTGATTTTGCTGGCTTCGAGATCACCCTCAGTAGTCAGTAGTATCCGCCCTTGCCAAAGATTCATCCATGCCATACTTGACTTCCCCACGCCCACAAGTTAAGTATCACTGACATACGCTCATGGTTTGGGCTTGTCAACCAGGTATCTTACACCTTCAGTATGGTTGATAAGATGCTTCCATTCCGCCAACTAATGCAACCAAACACACCGTTTAAGTGGGATGAACCCCTCCAACACGCATTTGAAGAGTCTAAAGCAGTTATCATCAATGAGATAGAGGAAGGTGTCCGAATCTTTGACACAAGCAAGCCCACCTGCTTGGCAACAGACTGGTCCAAGACGGGCATTGGCTTCTGGCTGCTTCAAAAACACTGCACTTGCCCCAAAACAGAACCATTTTGCTGTCTGACGGGGTGGAAGATCGTACTTGTTGGGAGTCGATTCACACATTCCTATGAATCCCGTTATGCTCCGATAGAGGGTGAGGCCCTTGCAGTTGTTGATGCCCTAACCAAAGCCAGATACTTTGTACTGGGATGCGAGGACCTTATATTATAATTGCTGTTGACCACAAACCCCTCCTGAAGATCTTCAGTACCGCTCATTAGAAGACATTCCGAATCCTCACCTCAGGAATCTCAAGGAGAAAACACTCAGTTACAGATTTCGCATGGTTCACATTCCAGGCACCCGGCATTATGCCACAGATTCAGTGGCGTACCCAGAGGGGGGCCCGGGGCCCAGTGGCCCCCTGAAATATATTGTCGGTACACACGAGCCTCCGTCGGTAACTTTCTGATTTTGACTATGAGTTTTTTTCTGCCGATTTTGAGGACAACGACACACCTACCCCCCACTTATCAAGATTTCAGTTGCTGACGGAGAAAAAATTGGGCAACTTTTACGATTGTTTTTGAGTCTGTAATTTATTTTTTTGTCGGTACATCATGCTTTTCGTCGGTACAACAATGTCGGGGCCCCCAAGTTTCCAAAAGCCGGGTACGCCACTGCACAGATTGCATTTCACGCCACCCAACCCAATAGTCGTATCTTCTTCTGTGTATGCCCTCACCTCCCTTAACCTCAAATCAGTTACATGGGACAGAGTACGTACTGCCACAGCTAGTGATGATAACATGCAGAGCCTTGTTGGCCTGATAGAGTCTGGCATGCCACAATTCCGCCATGAACACCAGAACCCCTACGCGAGTACTTCCAGCTAGTTCCGTGACGGTTTATATACAGTTGATGGTGTTGTGCTGTATACAAGGAGCGTGTGGTTATTCCCCCATCCCTCAGGAGTGAGGTGTTAGCTAATCTCCATGCTGCTCACCAAGAAATCACTCCTATCACTGCCAGAGCAGAGGCATCCATTTTTTGGCCAGGTATCACCCTTGCGATTGCTGCTCTTCGTGCCAACTGCAATCATTGCAATTGCATTGCCCCATCTAACCCAAATACACCACCTACCCCCTGACCCCTCCAAGTTACCCATTCCAATGTGTTTGTGCTGATTTCTTTCATTACAAAGGCTGCAACTACTTTGTAGTGGTAGACCGCTACTCTAACTGGCCGTTTGGGGAGAGGTCCTCCCATGGTGCTGATGGGCTCATAACATGCCTCAGACGCATCTTTGTCACCTTTGGTATCCCTGACGAGTTAGCATCCGATGGTGGCCCTGAATTTACTGCGGTAGCTACACGTCGATTCCTTAATGACTGGGGTGTACACCATCGCCTTTCCTCTGTTGCTTATCCCCAGTAACTGCCGTGCTGAGGTCGGGGTGAAGACCGTTAAACGTCTTCTTATGGACAACACCAGCCCAACTGGCGACCTGGATACTGACGCTTTCCAGCGGGCCATGCTGCAGTACCGGAATACCCCTGACAGAGACACAAAACTATCCCCAGCTCAGTGCATCTTTGGTCGTCTTATTAGGGACTTCATCCCCATACCACCTGGTAAATATAAACCCCATGACACTTTGCTAGAAACCCTAACGGCTCGAGGAGATGCTCGACGGAACCGCCACATGAAATGTGCTGAGCGCTGGTCTGAACACACCAAAAGACTCTTGCCCCTTGTTGTTGGCGATAGAGTTCGCATCCAGAACCAGACAGGTCTACAACCCCTTAAATGGGACAAGACTGGTGTCGTTGTTCAGGTCCGACAGTTTGACCAGTATGTGGTACGCGTTGATGGTGCAGGCAGAGTCACACTACGGAACAGGAAGTTCCTCCGTAAATATGTCACTGTGCAGCCACCCCTTCCCCGATGCAAAATAGATCATGACATTTGTGTACGGCGCCCGATAGCTCCGCAGATTGTCCAACGCACGGGTGTTGCAACACCCAATGCTACTCGCCCTCACAGGATGACTCAGGGCCCTCCTCAGGCATGTAGTAATCCACCACCACTCTCCCCTGCCACCAGCACCACCCCACAACCATCCACACTACCCCCCACACCACCAGCCCTTGTTCAACCAGTAGGCACAGCTCCGCCCCCGATGACGGACAGCTCAACAGCCCCCGCCAATCTGACGCGGATTTACTGCCTCCACCTTCAGGCAACGTCCCAACCACTGCCCCTAGGCGTTCTGCCCGGAATCCCCGCAAGCCCGCCTGCTGCCACTCTGACTATGACATGTGATTCCCCAGTGGACTTTCCCTGACCTGTTGACCAGGTTATTGACATTGTTTTTGCTGTTCTGTTCAGAAGAGTAGTCAGTTGTACAATCACAGGCCCGTCAGATGGGGGGCGATGGTGGCGATCGCCCCCCCCCCCCTTTGAATTTTTGTTTTCTTTCTTTTTTTAAAGGTAAAAATTGCTTTTTTCTTAGTTTCAAATATCAATGATAGTAAAACTGGCCATAAAACATTGACTACAGTGCTTTTGGACTGCGAAATTTTGTGTCCGTGCGATTTTTTTGACTTCTACCCCCCCCCCCACCCCCCCCCCCCCCCCTCCCCCCCCCCCCCCCCCCACCACCACCAAAGTGGAGGCTGTTTCACTGAAGCAGAACAAATTTCACCCACAAAAGCATGCAAATAATAAATAGTTATACAAGTGATGTGAAAAGTTACGATATGGCGACTAAAATAAACCCTGTTGATAATTTCGACCAAAATTGAAATCTACCATCTTTACCAGTAAGTCAGAAATGTCCGATTTTCAAAACTTAAAATTCTTATGAAAGCTAGACGTTTGCGCAAGATATATGTGAAAACGATTTGAACAATATCAATATAATTCATACCGTAATAAATCATTATTGCCTCGGTACAGTTCTTTCTGATACACCCTGTAGTCATGTAAGTTCACTGTGTAGCGAATAGGGACAAAGTCTTGTCACGTTTGTTGAAACAGAATCTTATAGAAAAGAATAGTTAAACAGTTATATTTATTCACACAATGTAGCTAGATAAATATGCTTTCACATGACACCTCAACCATAGCTCTGCTACATTTTAGTTGGTGAGGTAATAGAGAGAGATGGATGATACGTTACCAAAAGTGCAACGCCACCACCCTTTTTGGCCCTTCTGCTCGGAAAATTAAAATATAATTTTGCTAGACCATGTGTTCGGCGCTACCTTGTGTTTCTCAATGTATTAAAAACACATGGCCATACATATACCTGCTTTCGTTCGTCAGTCTTCTTTAGCTTGTCAAGTACTTGCTTCATCCGTGCAGCGGCGGTCGTCTCCGTGTTTACGGCACCAATGAGCTTGGCGAGCCTCGGCAGGTGGCTTCCGTATCAAGGTCGAATCCATTGGTACCTTAAATTTGAGAATGACATGTCAGTTGTAAAGTAACATTTTCTGCTTTGTTAAAATTCATAATGCTCAGAAACAAACTTTTAAATGAAAATAATAATGCAACATGTCACATTGCTTATTGTATACATTGTATTCTCTGTAATAAAATCCAAATGAGGTTTCATCTGTGTAAAGCTGTGACCATGATGATACCATTTTTTATCCAATGAGTTTCTTCTATAAACCGTTGCTTCCGATAATTATCATGAAGATCAATCTCGAATGGATTACTTTTTGGGACATTCAGTGGTGGTGTACGTGGTGTTGTTGGGGAGGGGAGTTTTCCCGTGGATACAAAGCTTTCTTTCTCCGTCCGTTGGATCTTATTACCAGTGGCGTAACTAGACTTTTTCATTTGGGGGGACAAGAAGGGGCAGTGACTTAAATGGGGGGGGGGGGGGGGGGGGGGGGGGGGGGGGGGGGGGGGGGGGGGGGCTCCTAAGATTTTGTGAGTCCAGAGATGTTTGCGTAGCGCGCGCAAATTTTCGACTTTACAGCTATTTTTGGACGATTGAGCTACATTTTGGCTCTAAACAAGCTTGTACCAAAGAATATTTCATTTTGGGAAGACATATGCGCGCGTAGCGCGCGAAAATTTTCATATGTGTACTTTTGACCATCATAATTCCATGATTCCTTTCGTCAAATGAACCGACAATGCCAATCTCAACCGACACGATGTCATTATTGCCCGGGGATTTGGTGTGTACTTTGTTTGTAAATTTCATTTACAGCCGTACTTGATATTCATTTGGGGGGGCAAGCGGGGGCAAGGGTTCCAAGTGGGGGGGGGGGGGGGGGGGGGGGGGTCGCCCCCCCCCCCCCCCCCCCCCCCCCCCCCCCCCCCCGCTGGTTACGCCACTGCAAGTTATTACAAAATCAATACTTACGTTGATTAGCCCAAATGTTTTCAAATGAGAAATCGAGGGAAAAAACGTGTCCGACGTATAAAATCCGAAATTCAAAAGTGGACCGGAATTCAAAGTGATAACCGCAGCAACTTTATAACCATTCGCAAGCTGATTCTCTATCGACTAAAGGGTGCATCTTCAAAAAAAGTTCTGGCTATAACCAGGTTGACATGGATCCGGATGAGGGTGTTTCGATTGTGAGATGTTTGTTCTTGGTATGCTTGACCCTTCTTACATTGTAAGGACATCACGGACCCGAATTCAATAACCGCAAGCATTTGGTACTTGGTTGGTTAAATCCTTTACAGCTGTTTCCGCAGCTAAACTTTTATTAAACCATTCGTTTCTAATTAAGAAAAGCACTTCATTTTAACCATTCGTTTCTTTAATTACAATTCTCTCTGATCGATATGCCTCACGCCGAAACAACACATGCTCATGCTACAATGCAACAGACGTGGTACCGCAATGAAATTCCTAAGAAATCAACACCGCTTACCTTTGTCTGCTGGGTAGGCCTATAATAATTCATATTAACCATGTTAACGTTAACATTCGCCTGCCATTTCCTTCCGACGGTCGGCTCCATGTGTGTACTCTTACCCACAGAACACCCATGAAGTCAAAAGTGGTTAAACTCTGTTTAAAGTTTAAAGTTCTGCGCAGTTTAAAAGCCTTGTTGACGGAAAATGGATGTATCGCCATTTGTATCATAGTAACCGGTGTTACTATGAAAAGGCGATCATAGTAACCGGTGTTACCGCGTATTATGCATCATCCTTGTGACGCGGACGCGCCACGGATAAACAATTGTTTTTGGTGATGGGTCTCCAAACAATTGGTGCGTGTTCTGCGTTTTACTGTAGTAAATAGCTACCACAAACAAGTTGATTTTCCTGCAGATGCAGGGCTAACATTTATCTTGTATATATTTACATTTTACTCTTTGTGATATAAATGTGAGTGACGGACTCGCAAACTTC
>CM069441.1:139049159-139237994 GCA_035610835.1 Ophiura sarsii | reverse complement strand
TTTTACACCCCCCCCCCCCCTCCTCAAACCTCTCCTTATAAGATTTTTTTTCCAACAGATCGTCCGACTCCGAGCCCGAGGCTCCGAGGCATAGAAAAGATTTGCTGTCCTGAAGTCGTCTCATAGTAAATGTTATAGAAGTAAAAAATGGCATTTAGGCTACACTCCAAATATAGCCTCTAAAAATCACCCCAATCTTTATCATTTAAAAAGGTTACACCCCCCCCCCCCTGTTTAAGAATAAAAGATTACAACATATTTCAACAACATATGAAAGTAACATGACCAACCCCCCATCCCCCTATAGTTTACCCAACACCCCGGCATCATAAATAATGAACGGTCCCTAATGTACATTGCGCCGCACTGGTTGTATGTGCAAATATTGTATTGAGAAATACATTAAAAATAAGATTGATAAACAATTTGATAAAATCAAACGAATTTAATAACCGTTCAGAAAATTCACATTAATTTCCACGGCATTTTAATAGCGATGGGTATAGAGATATAGATATGGGTAGAGTATACACCAAGGTATGGCGATATAAAAAAATAACCTGTTGAAGGCTTTAGAATATTAAGCGTCCCCCCCCCCCCCCCCCCCCCCCCCGCTTCCTTTTTTGGGTCTACTTTTTCTTCTTTTTATTTCAGTCATAACATATTTCTTCCGGTGTTTCAGAGTTTATAAAGATGTAACAAGTTTGTATCTTCCTTTTATGTAATTTTGTAGAGACCAACCCCTCAGAACCATGACATAAAATTGTAAAAATGGGCCTCCTCCTTTTTTAGGTTCATAAAAGTGTATCGCTATAATTAGGGAACAAATGAAAAACAAAAAGGGCCTCTCTTGGAATAAGTCAGGACCCTCAACATGTTGTTATTTTTAATTTGCCTAGCTCTATCAAAGTTCTATTACATTATAGGAACAGCAATTGCCTCTTCCAGATTGTGCTAAAAGCACTGTACTGTAGACCGGACTGCACATGTAGAATACACATTCACATGGGATGCTCAGTGTTCACATGGAGCAAAGCACAGATAGTCAAGAAAACTTTTAATTATGTACATGTACCATACACTATGCATACGGTGAGTACTGCATGCTTTGAGCGTGTTGAGTATGGTGCATAGATAATTAACAAGTTTACTTGATTACGTAACAGACTGGTGTAATATTACTACACATACTGACCATGAAGTACTGACCATGCTGACTGGTACATCACAGATGTGTACATGTAGCCTGCACTGCAAACAGTGGCATGCACTACTATAATCATTTACCTGTAAAACAACTTAATTTCGCTAGCAATTTAATTTCGCTAAGCGATCTAATTCGCCAAATTAAATTGCGAGTTATATTATTTACAATGGTTATAATCATAATCATAATAGGAAGGTGTTACAAATTAGTGAAATTAAATTGCCGCAAATAGTTTACTAAATGCTAATTCGCTGAATTAAGTTGCTGTGAAATTAATTTGATTTATAATAGACTTAAGATCGCACTTCAAGTATTTATAGTATTCATATTATTCAATAGCACAAATGTTCATGTGCATTTATTTATATTTACTCTTTGTATTTCTTGATTGACAATTTAATTATCAGGTTAGAGGTTAGACATACTTTCTCTTCAACAAACAATTAGGTATTAAGTATTACAGAATCGAATCAAATCACGAAAATAGCTTACTGCAAAAATATAATTGTAAATATATGGAACTAATTTAATAATTTTCCACTGGGCTTGGATTTTGTTTTGTATAGGGGGAACAATAAAGTCATGTTTTGTAAAAGGCAGGCACATTATACGTATACCATATCAATGTGAGAACCCCCCCCCCCCCCCCCCCCCCCGGGCACCTTATACATGTAGGATAAAGGGAATACAAGACAGACAATTGTATAAAAATGTGTTTGGAATTCCATACTTTTTTGGCGAAAAGTAATTTGTCCTCTATAGCCATGCCTCAAGGTTGTTTGGATTATCAGACAATTTTATAAAAATGATTTTGGAAATCCATACTTTTTTGGTCGAAAAACATTTTGTCCTCTATAGGTGCAGCAAGAGAGAGCGCCTGGAATTCCATACTTTTTTGAAGTTTGATCTGGAATTCCATACTTTTTTAAAGTTTGATCTGGAATTCCATACACTTTTCCATACACTTTTCTGGAATTCCAGACTAAAAAATGAAAAAATAGTTTGTCCTCTATAGGTGCAGCAAGAAAGAGCACCTGGAATTCCATACTTTTTTGAAGTTTGATCTGGAATTCCATACTTTTTTTAAGTTTGATCTGGAATTCCATACATTTTTCCATACACTTTTCTGGAATTCCAGACTAAAAAATGAAAAAATAGTTTGTCCTCTATAGGTGCAGCAAGAAAGAGCACCTGGAATTCCATACTTTTTTGAAGTTTAATCTGGAATTCCAGACACTTTTCATAGAGGGAGCCATGGAATTCCAGACTAAAAAATGAAAAAATAGTTTGTCCTCTATAGGGGGGGTTCATTATTATCTGGAATAGCCCATTTGGTCCGCCATTTTTAAAGATGGCGGCCATATAGAGGGACGCGGGGACCCAGTCTACATTTCTCCCACTATTTATTACCTGTCCGCAGACCGCCATTAGGCTCCTCAGATTGACCGCCATTGATTGATCCTCAGATTGGCTCAGATTGCGTTATCATCAAAACAGCAATAAATAGTTTAAAGTGTTGACAGAAAGGGGTCAAAGGTCATTACAAACAAGCTTGGTGACAATAATCGTATGGGTAACATGGAGTGTACACAGATTGACCTCTAATGACCCCTACATGACCTTTGACCCCTTTCTGTCAACACTTTAAACTATTTATTGCTGTTTTGGGAATAACGCAATCTGAGGCAATCTGAGGATCAATCAATGGCGGTCAATCTGAGGAGCTCTACAATGGCGGTCTGTGGACAGGTAATAAATAGTGGGAGAAATGTGTGACTTAACACAGTGACTTTTTAAAGATGTCTGAAGGGTCACATACACTTCTGGGTGATGTCAAGAACCTTTTGATACCCCCTCGTATATATATTCCTATCAAGTCCCCGGGACATCATGTCGTCGGTCGCATCACGTACTGATTAATGCGAGATGTTTGTGTTTTTCTTTAAAGTTGGCATGTGGATATATTTTATTGAGCTCTTCAAATCCACCAAGTGCAGACTTAAATTCAGTTTATGTAATGAGATAAACAAAAATTGATCTATTTCATATATCAAAATTCGGGCCACGATGTTATGGCTATCTATTAAATTTAAAATTAAATTTTGATTAATAAATGACCAACTTGAACGTCAATTCTTACCTTAAACTGCCTTATACTGGCTAAATAGAGCGGCGGCTTTTGTTTCAAAAAACAGGCAGTTGATAGGTTTATAATATTTGAAAGGCATTCATCGTAATTAAGAAATGTATTACTTATTGCGAAAGTTGGTTAATGCGATACTGCGCATTTGTTGACCGTTTCTGTCACACAACATGATATCAAAGTTGTCCTTAATTTCTTAATATATATATTATAATGTTGCCCCTCTTTGTCAGTTGCTGTAGCTTAATGGTTAAAAACGTTGTAGATCTAATATGAAGGTTGCCGTTTCGAATCCAATCAGATTAACATGGGTTTCTTTCAATGGTTAAGTGCACTTGCCTAATCTAGGGGGAAATTTTAGTAACTGAATCATTCTAGTTACCAAGGGAACTAAGTAAACATTTCTCAAATGGCGCTTCTGTAACGTAAATTCTTAAATCATCCATATTGGGGTATCGGCAATACGTGTTAGGATTACATTCCGATGATTGCCACGTTATATCGTATCCTGTCTCAAATTATTTTGTTCACCTCCCGCGTGTTCTTGCATGAAATGAACTAGTCATTAGTTCATACGCCTAGGGATGTGTTGAATATGTGACAATATTCACATTTAGTGGCTAGTTGAACGAGTATCGCCTGAAATGTCCACTTCAATATTAAGAAAATGTTACCTTGAGGTTTAATTTGCTTCTAATTAATAGTGTTGCCTATTGGCAATTCTTTATTACCTGCTAGCTTTTAAAGAATACAATAAATAAAAGTCGATAATACTTTATTTAAAAGCTCGTATAATTTGATCAATGCGATCATTTGCCGGGAAAGATTATTACATATTTTGCGTTGTTGTTAATGTGATTTACGGTTCTAAATTCTGAAATTACGAGGTTGTCTCTTGTGATCATAGAACATTTTACCGATGTAATACGTTGCGCCATTCACTGGGGCATTAGATGAGTTTCATATTTTCCCCACTGTGAAAACTTCTAGAATGTATGACCGTGGTTGTAATTCCATTTTGTTGTATAATCATTTCGCGCCATAAAGGTAGAGAATTAAAGATGGTAAGATGTATGACTTGTATCATGTATATAATTCGCAACATTAGTATACACTCTTAGAAGGTCAGGATCAAATACATGAGTAGATTTCCGGCTCACTTTGTTTTGATCCTTTAAGGATCATTTTCGGATCGTTTTGATCCGTTTTCGGATCGTTTTGATCCGTTTCCAGATAGATATCAACAAACGGATCAAATTCACCTTGATCAACTTTGATCTGATTTCCGGATCAATTCGATGAAAAAGTTCATTGGTCAATAGGTGACTGACGTCACTCTTTCGCAAACCGATAGACGACAAGCAGACGATCTTTTGAATTCGGTCGCCATTGAAACAAGGGTGAAATACCGCGGTAAGTTATCCAGTCTAATCTGTAAAATGTTACATGATTAGTGTCGGTAAAGTAGTTTTATTTTTTATGTTTGAACATGCTCTATTCTTGTGAACAAATTTCTTGTACCTGACCAGTGCCATCAGTACGATTTTCGGTCAAAATGCTCCTCACAAAATGTCACGATCACTGCGATGTACTACGCCTACACGATGTAGTAAGCTTACTGCACTCGATATATAGTCTGCAGTGGGTCTCTTAGAAGGTCAGGATCAAATATGAGACGAAAAGGATCAATTTTGATCCAGAAGCGGTATCACATATGAGCTTACCCTTTCCGGATCAAAGTGATCCGACAAGCAGGATCATTATTTTGATCCGTTTCAGTATCATTTGACAGAAATATTTGATCCCATTTCGGATCAAACGTTTTGATCCTGCTTGTCGGATCACTTTGATCCGGAAAGGGTAAGCTCATATGTGATACCGCTTCTGGATCAAAATTGATCCTTTTCGTCTCATATATGATCCTGACCTTCTAAGAGTGTACGGTAGGGATCACCTAGTCGTTTTGACTCAGCAAAAATATAGGAGAGGAGAGGATTTGGAATTTTCATTTTATTACATTTCATTTACGTATACTTTATTAATCTCAAACAGGGAAATTCAACTCATGAGAGTGCTCACACAATACACACAATAATATACAAACAAGACCCCAACTTAAATATCCACCCGTTTATAAGGAGAATTATGAAAAGCAATTGCTTGTGGAACAAAGGAGGACAGATAGCGGTTTGTCATGGCAGAGGGCACACGCATACGGCCCGATCGAGCGATCAGATGACTTGATAATGTTTCGTAAAGAGGTTGGTTGACATCACCCACTACATCGGTCAGCTTCTTGCCCAAGAGATCGGTGTACAGAGTCTCGAAGTCCTGCCGTGACAGACCTATTATCCTTCCCGCTTCCTTCACAACTCTACCAACTCTATCTTTATCACCCTTTGAAACATTCCCTCCCCAACATAATAAGCAATACCCCCCAAACACTTTCAACAACGGAATCGTAAAACAAAGCAAGGATCTTAACATAAACTTTAAAGAAATTCAATTTTCTGAGACAGTACATTCTGGAATTTAGTTTTTTAATTAGGGAGTCAATAAAGGTGTGCCAAGCAACTGTGTCGTCAATTTCGATGCACAGATACTTATATGATGACACGCGCTCAACATAACCTCCCTTCAGAACAATGGGCAAGGGAGCTGTACTTCAAGTTCTAAAATCAATTAGCATTTCATTGGTCTAGGAAACGTTAAGCTCAAGGAAATTGGCATCACAATAGTCGACAAACCTACCCAGCTGTTGTTGGTAAATCAAATCATTATCATCTGTGATCAATCCAATCATCATGATCATGGCAGTATCATCAGCTAACTTGACCAACGGACATGAAGATTCTCTAGATATCCAATCAGATACAAGTCTGTAATTGAAGCACAGATCCCCTATCCAGACAGGTCGTATACAGGGTAGATATTATATAAGGTGAAAACATCAAGAAATGCACTAAAAATACAAAATTTTCACTGGTCATTTACATACCTTGAAGATAAAATTATAATGTATTAAGCTGCAAATTCATAAGTATACACTAGTATTACAAAGAAAAATGTTGCCATCTTTGTCTTTAGTTATAAAGGATACCTTATACAGGGTGGTCAACAATTGTAACAATATAAGTACGTGAAAACGTATTTCTGAAATAAAGTTAACCGTTATCATAATTTAGTGTCATAATAAATGTCAAATTAACGTTTTGTAATAACATTGCACCAAACACATTTAACCAATAATCACCATGTTATACAGGGTGTAACAAGCGAAATACACATGTATGATCGAGTCCTCAATCCACGCGTTTCTTCACTTTTTGCTTCTATTTTGATGAAAGCAATGATAATGAAATGAAATAAAACACGCATGAAATTATCATAATACATGATGCTGCTTATAACTTACAAATGCCTTCATGGTCTGGCCCCTTCTTACATGACAGAACTCTTGAAGAAACACGATCCTCCTCGGACTCTTAGATCTTCATCCATGGACCTGCTGGATCCACCACGTGCAATTCATACCCGTACGTATGGCGAGCGTGCGTTTTCGGCGGCTGCCCCGAAACTGTGGAATGCGCTTCCCACCAAGGTTCGCTCTGCTACCACTCTCGAACAGTTTAAGCGCAGGTTGAAGCACTACCTTTTCACTCGTTCGTAATTTGGCAAATCTGTATCTATATTGACTTTTGCGCTTCAATTGTGTTTTGCCTTTTACTCATGTATTATTTTGTTATTTGTTAAGGTATTTTATGATTGTACAGAGGGAATTGGCAACTGAATTGGACAGAGTGAGAGGGGAAAGAAGACGATATTCATATTTTACCCTTTTTCAGAGGTTTTATTTTATTTTCAAATCATTATTTTAGCAAGTTCCTAAAATTAAATCCACCATTTAACTGGCATGAAATATTTGCCTCTTTTATTTTGCGTAAGTGTTCTGTTAAATATGCAAAAATAATTTACCGCGAAAAAAGACGCTGGTACTTAAATCCAAGTGTATTGATACGGCCCCGAAGCTGACATTCATTTCCAAATTGTAGTTTTCTGGAAAACTAGGTGGACTTGCTATTGTATTGAGGGGAGAGGCAGAGGTCAATGTTTTAGCAAACACGTGGTTGTAAACACTGGCCATTTGCGTAGATTCTTGATGGTGTGTATACAAAACAAAACACGGAGTATAAAACATGGAATATTACTCAGTGACTTATTATGTAGCTGGCCTTGGGATTATTTCTAATCATTTTAAGATTTAATCTTGGGTAAGTCAACAAAATATAAAATGGGCTGAATTTTTGTCGGGAGATCGATGATGTGAGATGGAAAGTGTGATTGACGTGCAATTGGCAGGTCTTTTCTCTTTCTTTAATTGATGTGTAGAAAGTGACAGCTTGTAACCAGTCAATAACAGGTTTATTTTACTATGTTTTACAATTATAATATAGACCTAGCCTTTTGCTTAACCCAGATAACCTTTTGATAATTTTTCTGAAGTGGATAATTTGCGATTAATCGATTAACTTCGATGTTGTTCCCTCGATTATCGATTATCAATTTTGCAGTCATCGCGGAATTCACTGGTGCAGTGAAACATTGTGCAATGATGCTATCTCCTCGCAAATGGCGGATCCGTGCAAAGAGCGAATAAACAAAGCCTCCAGCGTGCTCAGTCTTGTTTTCGGGGCTCGACTAGTGAACAGCATTGAACAAAATGAAACCATGGTAAAGCACAAATGACAATGGTGATAGAAGGGCTAATAAAATGTTAAGGACAGAGGGAGGGGAAGAGGAAGGCAGTCTGCTCCACCCCACCGAACCCTACGCAGAGAACGAGATTGAGTTGCTGCGACCACAATTAGCTTATGCATCCTTGCTACGTCAACAGGACGCTCACGTCGCTATATTTGCGCTGCCACGGAGCCACTACTGAGTCATTACAGCGTCCTGGTCAGAACCTCCGCGCTGGTTTTTGCGTGCACTGACGCTCAAAGGCGACTATGTGACCATCTCCTGTCCTAGCCAGTGCCCACTGCGTCACCAATGGGTTCCTGGAGACCTTGATGCGTTTGGCTTGGCGTTTTGATAATTTTTCAGCGTAATTCAAGCGCCGGTCTGATCGCAGCAAAATGTGAAAGTTTTTAGGGACCTTGATTTAAAAAATGACAATTTCGGACAGTTTTCAGCGCTCTTCCTGCGTGTTATTCATATGTTCATACTTTGTCAGCGCAATGCAATTGCTAGCCTAATCGCCGTAGGTGTGAAGGGCCATTAACTAGTGACACATATTGATCATCATTTCTTCTTGATCATTCTTGTATAGATGAGGCTTAAATTAGAAATAAAATCAATTTGGCCAACGGCACGAGACAACTATAATCGCTGCGTGGTTTTGAGTTTGGCATTACGATCGGGCGGCTATGGTACAATCATGCATAGTATTTACATGAAGCATGGTGGATATACACTGCCGCGCAAAAGTATTTCCCAACACCAGTTGATCTCAGTTGAAAATTCTCATAGAGCGTTACACTGCCGATAATGAGCTAATTAATATTCATAAGGTGATTTACTACGGTAATTTTACCAAGGAATTTTGACTTACTCGATAAAAACATGAATTGTAATGCTTTTAAATCGCGAATCTTAATAGGAAACATGAGTTAATTGGTATAAAATGTACAATGAACACAATGAAATGGTAATTGGATCTGATGGCTTAATACTTTTGTTGACAACACAATGATAACATAAAGCTTCCAGGGGAAATACTTTTGCGCGGCAGTGTAGAAGGGCAGTATTTGGAATAGGTATACTCAATAGAAGAGGGCGTATTTTCCGTATGGGTCAAACCCGGGAAATACAAAAAATGTGCAGTCGTGTGTGCAAAGGGCATCACCATACATCTAAAGGCTTTATGTAGATAGATCAACGAGGTCGAAAGCAGCGGTCAACGCGTCCGTCACCACTGCTGTCATTTTGATTATGGCGAGTCACGTGACCGTCCTATTTCGATAGTATCAAGCAGAATTATAGCTAAGGAGAAGACACTTAATTGACAATACAATACTGATACGGGCTGATACGCCCGCAAGAACCGTGCGGTCAATCCGATTAAATTGCAGTGGCCCGCTTGAAACTTAGTGTATAATATGTATGACTATTTCTATGCGTAATAAAAAAAGAAGTAATTAGTCTAACTCTTTTAATAGTTCGGTACAATACAGTTATAAAAGACTTTGTATCAGTATAATGAAATCAGCGCGAACACTACGAGGTCACGTAGTTGCACGGAGTCCTAATGAACCATTTTATTTTTCATTGTTTAAAATGCTAATCGCTTCATTGTTTTAAATTTTGAAATAAGTATGGGGATCATCAACGAAATGTGATGCTTGAACAACTCCATACTAAATATATCGTTATCAACGACTATGCCAAAACAGTTAGTCAATTCATAGATAATCGATCTACATGTATGTCTGCTTCTCAAACACCTGTATGCCAAGCATTTTTGAAAAGCCCGGTAAACGTGTATTGATAGTCTATTGCGGCTACTACAGTATCTAATACTAGCTGACGGGATACATAAAATTAGTTTGATAAAAAAGCAACGGTGAAAGTTAAGATACTTCTAATATTTGAAACATAACAATTTAATGCCCTCATTCACCGAAGCGATAGATGTAACGCTATTTGTGAAGTTTATAGACACTTATTTCACCAAGTTTTCTATTACACGTAAACTCGAACCCATGATGAGCGCGATGGACAATAGCACTTCTTTTGAAATCGATTTCTAGCGATATCATGCATCTGGGAACGAGAGTGGCGTATTATTTATGGATGTTAAGAAGTTTTTTCATGACAGGGCGAAAGGCTACATCTGCTTTTGTGTTGAGCGACCTTGGTCCGAAACACACATAGCTTCAAACAAAACACCCACTTAACTATCCCTGGACCCTGTGTCGATTATCTATGGTCAAGTGTAGCATAGTGGCCACGCTCTAGCGCTTCCACGGAGGAATCCCGGTAATCCCGCTTTTGCGGATAAGGATGCTTTTCGGACCGCGCAACGCGGGCTAAGGGTATCAAAATCGCCAATATCAATTACTTTAAAAGGGTGTATTTTACCTGAATCCGCGCTAAGAGTTACAGCTATGGCTTGGGTCGAAAGTCACGTGTCATCATTGTTAAAATAGCTCAATATGGATTAGGCCTATGAGATGAATTTACTAACAAAACTGAATCATACACTCTTCATATACATGTATTCACTCTAAACTCTGTTGAGCATGTTGAGGACCTATATCCCTTGAAAGAGTGTAATTCGTCGAGATAAATCCTTGAAATATCAGGGCCACTGTCTTTGTAATATCCGCGTGGCGCGCTATGGGTATTTTTTGAGAGTGCATTCACACTGATTTTCAATTTGATAAACTTTAATGTTTAGTCTCACAAAGTACATTAAACTCATATTAAGCACATTAATGGTAGAAAAATCGTATATACTGGATATCATACTGGATATAACCAGGATGGTAGAAACGCGAGCGGCGCCCGGTGGCAGTGTACGCGTTGGTTTACAAATTGTAAACTACAATGCAAGAGCTTGTTCAAGGCTATAGCCTAGCCCCAGACAAAACCCAACCCGATACCCAAGTTATGCCCAGATGGATTGTATGAATTTTGGTCGGACAAACCTTAACCAGGCCCCTGCTACTGAGATTCTCGGCGGCTGTCACTCCAATACAACGTGCAAATCTAAACCCTAACCCCGGTTTAGGATTTTTGACCGGGATCACAATTTTCGAGGAAAAAACACCAACTAAATCTCCGGGAACCTGCCGGGATTCGATCCGGGGACCCTCCGTTCTCAAGCCCCACCTTCCAACCACTAAGCCACGGCCCTCAGCTACACATTCGTGCAGTATACTGCACTCATTATATAGGCTCGGTTGACTACGTCATCGAAAACCGACGGCGCATGCGTTTGGAGAGGGACTTTGGATTAGCATTTTTTAGCACTCAGGGGGGTTAGGGTTAATAGAACACAAAAACAAAACAAAATTACCATAACCCTAACCCCGGTTTAGGATTTTTGACCGGGATCACAATTTTCGAGGAAAAAACACCAACTAAATCTCCGGGAACCTGCCGGGATTCGATCCGGGGACTTTCCGTTCTCAAGCCCCACCTTCCAACCACTAAGCCACGGCCCTCAGCTTCCCATTCGTGCAGTATACTGCACTCATTATATAGGCTCAGTTGACTACGTCATCGAAAACCGACGGCGCATGTGTTTGGAGAGGGACTTTGGATTAGCATTTTTTAGCACTCAGGGGGGTTAGGGTTAATAGAACACACACACAAAAAAAAATACCATAACCCTAACCCCGGTTTAGGATTTTTGACCGGGATCACAATTTTCGAGGAAAAAACACCAACTAAATCTCCGGGAACCTGCCGGGATTCGATCCGGAGACCCTCCGTTCTCAAGCCCCACCTTCCAACCACTAAGCCACGGCCCTCAGCTACACATTCGTGCAGTATACTGCACTCATTATATAGGCTCGGTTGACTACGTCATCGAAAACCGACGGTGCATGCGTTTGGAGAGGGACTTTGGATTAGCATTTTTTAGCACTCAGGGGGGTCAGAGTTAACACAGGCGGGACCGGCTAAATGCCGAGAACAACATAGAGAAAGCCATTGACTTTCGGCAGCTTGAGAGTTACCCTCTGCATCGTCCTTGTTCCCAATTAGAATACGACTTTATAGTACCTTTAAAATCGGGATGGCAAAGAAAGGGAAAGGGGGAAGGAGAAAGAGAAGAAAAAAGGAAAAGGAGAAAAGGGAAAAAGAGAAAAAGGCAGTGAGGTAAAGGAAAATCCACAATGCGTTTACCGGACTATTTAATTAAAGAAGCATGTAATACCGGGCAGAAAGAAACCAGTTTCAACAGGGCAAAGTGGACGATTTCTGCCCGGGAAATGGAGCTAGCCCGGGTCAGATCAGATCAAGCCCACCCCTCCCCCCCCCCCCCCCCCCTCCCATAAACAATCGACAATGCTGACTTTTCATGACAAAACTACATCCAAATTAGCTTAAAACAGCTTTTATATACTATAATTTATTTGGTTTCCATTCCAACTGACTGACGTTTTGAAATTGGATGTTATTAAAATATTTAAACTTCTCTGAATCGGTGTAATTCCCCCTGAATGAGTGAAAGGTGGGATATGTGGCCGCACCCTCCACCCTTTGGACAATCCAAAACCGCCACTGATTTTTAACTGATTTTGGACTCATGAGTCCGACGAGCCCGATGGACTTGGACTGGGACGTGGCCTTTCCTGCACTTGGAATTTGACTTGCCCGATAAAATCATGAATTGTAATGCTTTTAAATTATGAATCTGAATAGGAAACATGAATTTATTGGTATAAAATGTACAATGAACACAATAAAATGGTAATTGGGTCTGATGGTTTAATACTTAATGGACAACACAGTGATAACTTGGAAGCTTCCAGGGGGAGAAATACTTTTGCGCGGCAGTGTATGGTTGGTTGAGGAATTGAACCCGGGATGCATGTGTGGAAGCGCTAGAGCGTGGCCACTATGCTATACACTAGACTAACTGTTTTGGCAGAGTCGTTGATAAAGATAAAGATAATTAGTATGATGATTTGATGATGATTTTCCCATACTTCTTTCAAAATTAAAACAATGAAGCGATTAGCATTTTAAATAATGAAAGTTTTTCGTTAGGACTCCGTGTACAATTACTTGACCTCGTTTTCGCGCTGATTTCATTAGACTGATGCAAAGGTTTTTTTTATAGGCTGTATTGTACCGAACTATCAAAAGAGTAAGACTAATTACCTCTTTTGGATTACGCACAGAAATAGTCATACACATTATACACTAAGTTTTAAGCGGGCCACTGCAACGTAGTCTAAATTTAACCGGATTGACCGCACGGTTCTTGAGGGCGTATCAGCCCGTATCAGTGTTGTATCGTCAAATGAGTGACCCCTCCTTAATATTCCTCCATGCCTTACCGTGGTAGGCCGCTTCCGATGAGGGTCGTGCATTGTCACCATAGTCGGTTACCCGTGCGATTTATTATCAAGCCCCAGACACTGGTGCCCGTCGTATTTTATACTCCGATTCAACGTGCAAACCCAATTGAAACATTTGCTATCTGAAGGGAACCATCCGAAATTCGAAGACAACACCAGCTACACGTTCTACCGACCTTAGCGATTATCAATCATTCCATTTACATTCTATGGTGTTTGACTAGAAATGAGCCAGTGAGTATTATTCTCGACATACAAAGTAATATTTTCAATTACCACAGTTTGATCACTGGCATCGACATCCTCTCATTTTATGATCATCATTAATCATATATAAACATAAATGCTGTAGTCTAGGTCTATTATTATCATTCTTTTCATGACAAGTAGACTATAATATGATATAAAATACAACATTTAATTACTTCGATTGATCATTCACTCTGATCATCGATGGCTTGCCACATCCCTTCGCGGATGATAAAAACCAAATGACTATATATAACGGATACTTGGATTCAGTATGAAGATCGGTAAATAACCTTAAATGTCTAGCACACAACTGTATGTGCCATGCATTATCGGATCTGTAAACATGATCTATTAAAGGATTCGCAATTTTTAGTTCAATTGAAGTATAAGACGTCTGACCACCAACCATTGGTCGCAATCGATTTACATATAAACATCAAAATATAGTATCGATATTACAGTGTTCATATTACTTAAACATGTTAAATACAGAGAAGACTCTGGAAATTGACCAACTTACTTAAGGGAAAAGTGTCAACCCTAAATATA
Organism: Ophiura sarsii; assembly: GCA_035610835.1. Lineage (NCBI taxonomy): Eukaryota > Metazoa > Echinodermata > Ophiuroidea > Amphilepidida > Ophiuridae > Ophiura > Ophiura sarsii. The sequence continues at coordinate 139,223,749 of CM069441.1, read as the reverse complement.
TGAAATTTATCAAGCACTGTAACTTTTAAACTAATAATGTAATGTACATAAAAGTATACAATTTTTCAAATGAAATGAGTCGGAGAATCCATTTTTGGTATTAAATTTCGCCAAAAATAGTGATTTCTACATTTTTGCCCAAAAATCACTTTTTTGGCGCCAAAAATTTACGGACAACCTAACAAAATCAGTTTTTTATTAAAAATTTCAAAATTTCACCAAAATCATCTTTAGACCATTATCTAGGAAGCACTTTTTTTTTTGGCTTAAACATTTTTAGTTTTGAAAATATTGACCAAAAAGTGCCAAAAATGTGATTTTTTTAGAACACAAAAACAAAATAGCCACAAAAAAAAGTGCTTCCTAGATAATGGACTAAAGATGATTTTGGTGAAATTTTGAAATTTTGAATAAAAAACTGATTTTGTTAGGTTGTCCGTAAATTTTTGGCGCCAAAAAAGTGATTTTTTGGCAAAAATGTAGAAATCACTATTTTTGGCAAAATTTAATATCAAAAATGGATTCTCCGACTCATTTCATTTGAAAAATTGTATACTTTTATGTACATTACATTATTAGTTTAAAAGTTACAGTGCTTGATAAATTTCATATATTTAGGGTTGACACTTCCCTTAACAGTGCATGCAAAAATCATTAATTATTACAAGCCGTTCAGATATCAAACACAACAGTTGTGTTTGATATCTGAACGGCTTGTAATAATTAATGATATTTGCATGGCACTGTTAAAGTAAATTGGTCAATTTCCAGTTGATCTTTTACCAGGTTTACATTTCAGGGTGTCCCGATAACTTATTTTAACGGCGCTGTTGTCTCACTTGTACGCTGTGGTGCAATACATTCATGTTCATATATTTTTAAAAGCTTAGAGGCACCACACTTTATTTCAGAAATTAAAATTAAAATTGTTTAATGGGTTTTTGAAATAGGCCTACATATGAGTAAAGAGAAATAGGTCGGAAACCACTTCATCCGATTTTAAGAGAAATAACAGTGCCCGACTCATGATTCAAACCTGCATCTAATCTTAACAGAGCTGTTTTGCCTTTACGGCATGACAAGCTATCATGTTTACATTCTGCATACCACGATATCTTCACAAGCTACTTACAAAAAAATGATCAAAAAATGTTAAATCGTTTTATCAGGGACTTTCTTTGAAAGTCCCTGGTTTTATCAAGGTTAAGTACCGTGTCGAAACCGATTTGATGAGTAACCGTACTGTTGCACTGCCTTGCATCTCAATATCTTATGTACCACAAACATGACAAACGGTCTCACTCGTCAATCCTTTTAGTATATCGTTAATGATAAGGACCAATCTGAATTTTATTTCAATTTAACGCATCAAGGTTTGTTGGAAAATTGAAGATATAAACACCGGTTCTAGTTTTAACAAACATTTTGTTTGTCCTTTTTGATTGGGAGTTATAATGTATACAGGGTGTCCCAAAAGTCTATGCACGTTTTTGAAGAGTCATATCTCACAAAATATAAATCATATGGTATGAATGTAACCATATTTTGATAGACGAGATTTGGGAAATTAATTTGATACCAAACACAACCCTAATGGTGAACCCACAACATTATAAAACTGATTGAAAGTCATTGGCTGTGTGCCACCAACCCATACCAATTAGTACAACACATTGTTGCTAAAGGTGCGCATAAATTAACGGTATGAAAGCAACGTTGCGCATTAGTCACAGTTCACTGCTTTACCTTGCAACATTAATGTTATTTAATACCAAACTCGGTCACTCACAACATAAATAAGCGTAGTAGACAACATTGCACAGCAAAAGTCTTCATTCAAGATGGTCAGCATATATAAGCGAATACAAATTGTGTGGTTCTACGCTGAAACACATTCAGTTCACCTTACTCAACAAAAGTTCAGAAAACATTTCAAAGTGAAACGCGCACCAGGAAGAATATCCATTCAAGTTGGTGGATACATTTTTGAACACAGGAACATAATTCTAAATGGGTAAAACAACCTTCGATGAGGCCTTCAAGCAGCATTAAAATAATCCGCTAAGTTTAAATGTTAACATGTTTGACAGCTGTGTGATGTGTGTGTTCACTTTTCTGTTACGTTATTCAATTGTTTAGGTCTGAGTTTTTGCATTAGCACACGTCTCTGTACATGGAAAACATTTAAATTAGATTTCACTATAGAAACAAAAATGATGTGTGATATAGTTTGTTATTTTGATGATATCACTGTAATGTAAAATTTTAAATATTACAATTGACGGATCACTTTCCGTGTAACCAACTCTACCCGTATTTTTGTTAATCTCAATAGGTATGGATTTATGAACTTTATTCCTCCGAAGTATAAAATTACATTTTTGCAGTAATACATATTTTACTTCTAGGGTGGCATTACAAACAGATGTTACTCCAATGTTTGGTATCAAAATTATTTCCCACATCTCCTTTTTCTAAATATGTATTCATATTTTCAATACGACTTATATTTTGTGAAATACAAAGCTTCAAAGTCGTGCATAGACTTTTGGGACACCCTGTATAATACACAATCATTCTTTTATCTTAAGGTTGAACAAAGTATGCATTAAATATATATTTTATGGTTTCACTAACAAATATTATTGCGTAAACAACAATAAAAAGACAAGCAGATCGATATTTCGTTGGCACAATATAACGTGGTTAACAGGTATGCACACATCGGCAACCCGTTAAGGGTACCAGCGAGGTTACATTTACTCTAGAGTGGCGACTCGCCCAATGAAGCCACGCGTCTGCTGCATTTTCATCCAATTCCTTTGTGTTTGGATGAAAAGTGCGTGCCGCCGTTTACCGACGCGTAATTAAGCGTAGTGTGTGGGGTCGTAGTACGCGTTCCTTACGCAGCCGTGCATCAGGGATTTTTGTCAGGCTAATCAAGCTATATGTCCCGCCCGTGATACAAGGGAGAACGGCACGGGCTTGGGCTGGGGGAACCGCGTTAGAAGCATTTTCTATGATGGGCAAAAGGTTAAAGAAGTCCTTTCTTAGTTCCCTCTCCATAAACTCCATAAACAGCGTTATCCATGGTTATCTTCCTTCGTGCTCCTATTTAAAAAAAACTCTTGCCGTCTCTATTTTAATCGTAAACACGCATCGTGACTGATGAAAGAGTCCCCAACTAAAGGAGATATATAATCGAAATTAATAGGGCAGGCTGTGTATGCCCTATGGGAACGCGATCCGCCCCCTCCCCCAATGATTTTCGGGGGAAATAAAAGGGGAACAGGAAGGGGGAAGGAAAGGGAGGGAAAGAAAGGGAACAAGAAAGGGGAAAGAAAGGGAAAATGAAAGAAAAGGGAAAGAATGGAAGACTTATTGAAAAAGAAGAACAAATGTTTTGGAAGATTTGTAATTGTAAACCAGATATTTGTACTAAGGAAGAGCGTTAACGGTATTTTCAACTTGTTTGTATTATATTTATTTTGTATAGTGTTTAGACCACAAATTGTGTTTAATACGGGAAAGTCAAATTGATTTTATGTTGTTTATAAATAGCAGATATAAACAATAGCCCAACAGACATTATTAACAAGGTTAATGAACTGGGCGATTAGAAATCAAACTGGTAACTCTTTACAAAGAGCTCTGATGGACCGATTATTTGGTCCACAGTCTCATAGAACATTCATATTACAAGGACACAAATGGGCAGGGTTAAAAATGCCAACGTTAGTGAAATAAGAATAAGATAGGCCCAAACATAACAACATCAAATTATAAATAAAAGAAAAAAGAAATATCTTGACGGACATAAAGAGAACCTAAACAACAACATCGGGAACTAAATCTACCAGAATACAGTAATATTGTTTCTTATAAAACAGGTAAAATAACTATCGCAGTGGTATCCACACGCTTAGAAATGGGTGTCAAATGTTGCTGGGTACTAAAGAAATGTGTAGTTTTTTACCCAATATTGTGCTTAACATCGATTTCGTAAAATAACTTTTAACACATGCAATAGTTTACTAATGAATTCCGAGTTTACACTCTGGAAGTGTAGAAAAGTGCATAATTGGGTAAAACATGATTTGACACCATGAAAGTGTAAGATTCATTGTAGTCTATTGTTGCTAGGACCATATACTATAGGGTCAATAACTCGGTATTGTGTTGGTGCAGGGAAGTGTTTAATTTGAATCCATCGGTGTGCACTCAAGCTGATCTCGTAGCAACCAGTGTGATGGTCTGAGCTCAGCGCACCATATTCTAGTCCGGTACACACAAAAAACACTGCTTGTTGTGTTCGTATTTAATGCGGAACCATATCGGTTCTACGGCGGACGTCGGCATATTGGTCAGAAACTTCTAGTGCAGGAACATGACTTGTGGACCTTATCCCGACTTTTTGTAGGTAAAACGTGATATGATTTATACATTTATAGTCCTGTAGAATAAAACAATAGTCTTAAGGTCATGTTTTTTATACTGGGTACCCAAAAAAGGTGGATCTGTTACATTTGCACTACATATTATTACTTTGCATGCATATATTTTGGCTATTCTTTATCACACATACTCAAATTTGGTCTTATTTTGATGAGAAAGTATTTGGCCTTTATTTTAAAAAGAAAAATATAAACTACCATGGTTCTGTTAATTACAATAGTTCGTTAAACCTAATTAGTCAGGGGTGGAGGAGTATGTGGAGGAGGAGTATGCGGAGGAGGAGGAGTGCATAGTTGAACAAGTATGGTGCAATATACATTGGGCAAACATAAAATGCACTGGTTTCACTCTTGGTACAATTCTATATTGAAAACATAACATTATTGAAGCATATTTGAATTAAAAATTAGTTAATTAAGGAATCATTATTTTGCATTAAGAAGCTCAAAAAATTGTTAAGAAACGTAAGTTGGTCGCAGTTTGCGAATGTATGCAAACATTTGCCTGCACCAAACTGTCCATTTTAAAAGTATAGAAAGGTTGAGGTACCCTTTTGAATAAATAAATTTAAGTATTTAATTAAAAATTAAAAGAAGATATGTAATTAACCTCACGCAATTAATTGTATGCCACTAAACATGTCCCATTGGGAAAATTTGAGTCACCCTGTAGTTAAAGGGCCCCTTTTTATTGAGCATTATTTGAAACTCATACCATGCACTTTAAGCATTTGCCACTTCAAATTGGAATGTAAAATCATGTTTCAGATGCAAATTTAAATTCATTCAATTTAATGATTTGTGGATAATCATGTATACCTAAATTAATGTTTTAAACACCCTATAGGTTTAAAATTAACACCTTTACATAAGAAAAGGGTGACTTTTAAAATCAATCAATGTTCATGTACATGTAATTGATGCATTTTTATTTGAAATCTACTTGAATTTTGTTAAAATACTAGTCTTTGTATGTATAGAAGCATTTTTCCGGAACTAAATAAACAAATTTTTAGACAGCCTATATGTAGAATTTCAGATTCATAATGAAATTTAATTTGCATATGCCTGGATGGGTATTTTATTAAATTACTTTAAATCTGTACTGAACTTTTCTCTCATCACTTCATATACATAGTGGAAGTATAATTATTGAAACCCTTCTTTTTTAGAAGATTTTGCTTGTTACACCCTGTACAATTTTGGGCCACTCTGCATAATCAACTTTATTGTATGCTATTTGCATCCGTTAAAGTATATGCTTTCAGAATATGTATACTTTTACCAACTTAAAATGTAAACTTTTTCAGATATAATGCATTAACTGAAAAAGGAACCTAATTTATGGAAAAAGGGACATGTAACACAAATTGTACCCAGTATAAAAAACATGACCTTATGGGAGTTAAGAATGTGACAGATCTGATCTGAGATCTAGGCAATATTTCTTATACCTATTGCGTATATAATAATCTTATAAGCTTATTATATACGCAAGTAGTACAGGACTATTACAGCTACTTCACTCCTAAAAGAATATAAATTGTCTTAAAATAACTATAACATGTATAAACCTATCACAATTTCCAAATCCGGGATTAAGTCTTCAAGGTCTGCCTCCAGCAAAAAGCTCTGACCGTTGTCACCCGCCATAGCTTAAATGTGCAAAGAATGTGCATGTGCGGTGTTAAGTGTTACACAACAAAAGGGTAAATTACCTACACAGCATTATTGGGTAAAGGAAATTTACCCAATATATGTGTACCTAAATGACACAAGTGTTGGATTAAACCTCTACACAACCCCGGTTGTGTAAAGTGCTACACATAATTGGGTCATTGAATAGGGAATATGGTCGTTTTTGGGTAAACATTTACCCAACGATATTGTGTCTAAGTTTTAAACTTTGTTGGGTAAAATTTAGCTATTTGATGGGTAAAATGTTCACTATATGTTGTGTAAGATTCTACACAACCACTGTTGTGTACATTTTACCAAACAAACAACCATGTTCCCTTTTTACAATCGTGAAGTGTAGTATTTTACCCAACATTGCTTTTTCTAAGAGTTTAGAGTGAATGAAAGTGTTGAAAATCTTATAGCCCAATGCAAGACGTAGGAGTATGCGGCGATGTGCTACGGGCAGGGGGACTGTCAAGGATGAAGAGAAAGATTAGAGCACACACAATATCTATCTGTAAATAATTATACAATTAAAAATGTATTACTTTTTTATTTTACGCAATCGCATTAATTTGTATTACACTCGACAATGCCATCATGATACACGCAAGTGGAATGTACAAAGCTTGTCGAAAAGTGTCCAGGGGATTGATATAAATTGGAGTTTTTTATTTATTTTTTGGGTGTAAATTTGATTACGTCGCTCTTGAGCATGGTGTCAAAATGGTAATTTTTAATCAAAACGAGAGACGAGAACGAGCCCAGAGTGTGAATATAAAAAATCTCATAATGAATCCTAGGCCTAGGTACGATGGAAATTGCAATTGTATAACCTTTTTGTTACAGTGTGTAAATAAGGGTCACCGTATTCATGGTATTGCTCAATTGTCCGGGTCAATTGTGGATACCCATGTAGACTCTTTGACTACGTGTAGCACTCGTATTTACACTGCAAAAAGGTTGCTTTTTTGGGGCTATGATTTTTTTTTCACATCAAGATATTTTGGTATCAGAAGAATCCCCATATTTTTCTCATTATATCTGTAAAATATTAGGGGCCAGAAATGTTTCATTTGGAAATTATAGGCTAAAATGTGGTGAATTACTGCCAAAGGTGGTTAACCACCAGCCAGTCTGTGTACGACTCAATGGGCACATGTTTTTTGACCTTGCGCTTCTTATAGAACCATTGGAGTTATGCAACTCAAACTTTGGAATGCAACAATTTTAAGGATTACCTTTCATGTAAAATAGAAAACATCAAGTTGAAAATCGGGTCATCTACCTTTAAATATTTACTCAACATTTTAAACAACGTTGTTGAAGTATGCAACCGCAACGTAGTCTTGCTATCTGGGTATGAAGGTATAAATAGTCAATATTATAATACATAAACATAATTTGGTGTAGGTTCATAAAAAGAAAAATCAACCTTTCTACTACATAAACATATTTATGTGATTCTTTTGGTAGAATCACATGACATGAACTATTCAGTATACATGTATGTCCATGTCTTGTATTTTTTGGCTATACAAATCGACTATTCAATATTCATCGCTAGTGACGTCGCTAGTAACACTGCTGAAATGATATTCATAAACAAATATATGTCAAACAAGGATGGCAAATTTAAACTATTTTGTCAGTGTTTGCGCTTTATTCCGTTTTGGATGCCAAGACAGATTAAATCTAATTGTGGTCCTGGGGGACAAGCTGCGGACGGGATATACGTATACAACCATTCCCCAACTTCTGAGAAGATCCATCACACGGACGCCATTAGAATCGAGAATTTAAGCAACAATTGATCAATAAAAACCACATGGGTGAGTCTTAACATAAGTTGCATGATTGCCTGAGACAAATACTCAACAGTTGCCCAATTGAAACAATTAACGCAATAGTTTAGCAACAAAACAAGTTTTGACCGGGGGTTTCCCCAACTTGTTACTAAATTGTTTTGCTCAACGTTGGGTAGCTTTTACTTTCATACAACACCTAGATTTCTACATATGTTGAATGAATTTTAATCAACACGTCAACCAACGGATGAACGTATTTTAAGCAACCTTTTTGCAGTGTAGAAGCATCTCGCATATATCACAGTGTTCAAAGCAGATTGTCTGAAAAGATAACAACATCGCTTTTGTTAACATCGATAAAGGAATTTCTCAAGTTCGCAAGGTACGATCAAAACGAGGTGGCAAAGTTATATTTATTCATATTTGTTCATATAAAAAAAGAAGACAAAAAAAAAAGACAAAAAAAACAAACGCGACACTTGATTTCCGCGAGTTTTTTGGGATCGGTACCTTGCAGGCAAACAAATAAATTGTTGGGCTTTATTTCAAGCTTTCAAAGGGTTTGTTAAAGGAGGTGTCCCGCAAGCATAAAAGTGTGCATTATATGTTAGAAATATAACTATCGAGCCCAACTTTTGTAATGATATAGAAGAAAACACCACACTTATGACAAAAACAAATAAAAACCGCAATCTCTCAACATGCCCTTTTTAAAATTCGCGGCGATCAAAAGTCCCAGTGTCGATGATGTTATAGTTGTACAATACACATGCGCAAATTTGAGCACCGATACCCATGACGTCATCGACACCGGGACTTTCAATCGCCGCGAATTTTAAAAAGTGCATGTTGAGTGATGGCAGTTTTTATTCATTTTTGTGACTAGTACGGTGTTTTGTTCTATATAATTACGTAACTTCGGCTCGATAATTATGTTTCTAACAAATAATGCTCAATGTTGTGCTTGCGGGACCATTCCTTTAACCCTTGAAAGTTCAGTCAAACTGTCCCCAAGGCGCTGTACAAAAAATATATAAAAAACAACAGTATGAGAAAAAAGATTCAAATGGAATATACTATACAAATCCTTAAAAACTACAAGTATACAATAAATAATATACAATAAAAGCACGCAGTATTGTAAAAACATCAAATGTAGCGTTCCAGACCAGCTGGTGTAGACACATAAATCTACAAAAAGTCCGCGTATGTACACACTGCTTCCATATATTACACAATCGTCGTGAAATGTTAAATTACAAATAAAAGCATTGAAATATATGTTAGAGTAGCGTGTTTCTACTGGGTAAACGCTAATAAACGCTAAGTTTCAATCGGTCATTTTTTAATCCCCCTGTTTCTACTCATGAAAAGTTACCGCTAAGTTTATCGATCCTAGTCGATGGTCCACGACATTTGACCTTTTGTAATACCAAACAATGCCACCGCACCTGAAAAAGATTGCTTCACAATAATGTGTATAACCCATCGTGACACGGTTCACGGCGCAAACCGCTAAGAATTGCCTCTCTGTTTATTGCCGATTATTGCCGATTATTGCCCGTTCCAAACCTGGTTTGTGAAGGTTTTTGGATTACCAAAAATACACTCTTAGAAAAAATTAAGCAATGTTGGGTAAAATACTACACTTCAATAGGGTAAAAAGGGAACATGGTTGTTTGTTGGGTAAAAATGAACACAACAGTGCTTGTGTAGAGACTTACACAACACATAGTGAACATTTTACCCAGCAATCGTTGGGTAAATGTTTACCCCAAAACGACCATGTTCCCTATTTTGACCCAATTATGTGTAATACTTAGCGCAACAGGTTTTACCCAATACTTGTGTCCTTTTGGTACACATAAATTAATTTTAAAAAATGCAGGTATATATTTTAAGCCATTTTTGGTGTCATATTTGCATTCTAATCTCTTTCGCAATTTTATTATCCACGGAATTAAAGATTTTTAGAAGAACATAACTTGACCGGAACGGGGATCGAACCCATAATCTCTGTATTCGAGGACTGACGCTGTAGCCACTGTGCTAACGAAGTAGTTGATATGTGGAAGTGTTTTGTGTTAATATAAACTATTTTGTATGACTAAATATGACAAGATAGAAAGAAATTGCTGAAATTAGTTGGTAAATGTTGAGATTGAAATAAAAAAAGCATAAATATAACGAAACTAGTAAATTATAATGCTATATTATCTTGAGGGAGACCGATGCGTGAAGGTCAGGTTGCCGGCAAACCGTCGAAAAATCGACCTTGATAATATGCTCGCGCGACGCTATACACGCACGGCTAGTTTACTTTACATTGACTAGACAATACTTACATCGATCGGTAACGCGGCTTTCTACACAGAAATTTTACCCAACAAAGTTTAAAACTACAATATCGTTGGGTAAATGTTTACCCCAAAACGACCATGTTCCCTATTTTGACCCAAATATGTGTAACACTTTACACAACCGGGGTTGTGAAGAGGCTTTACCCAACAGTGTCATTTTGGTACACATAAATTGGGTAAATTTCCTTTACCCACTAATTCTGTGTTGGCAATTTACCCTTTTGTTGTGTAACTTTACGAAACATTATGAACACGGTTGTGTAGAGTAACTTTGTTGGGTAAAATTGAGCTATTTGATGGGTAAAATGTTCACTATGTGTTGTGTAAGACTCTACACAACCACTGTTGTGTTCATTTTTATCCAACAATCTTACACTTTCATGGTGTCAAATCATGTTTTACCCAATAACGGGCACTTTTCTACACTCCCAGAGTGTAAAACTCGGAATTCAATAGTAAACTATTGCATGTGTAAAAAGTTATTTTACGAAATCGATGTTCAGCACAATATTGGGTAAAAAACTACACAATTCTTTTGTACCCAACAAAATGTGACACTCATTTCTAAGCGTGTACCGATTATTGCCGGGTTCTGCTTGTTTCAACTGGGCAAACTTAGCGTTTATTAGCGGTTTCTTCCCCAGCAGAAACACGGTCTTAGACGATCATTGATTAATCCTTAGACTTTAAAAGGCTGATCTCGTTTTACATTTCATTTCTAACTAGTAAATAGGTTGATCAGGTATGATGCGCTCATGCAGAAAACGTCACTCCGCACGGTACATTGCCTTTCAACAATATCCTTGCAGTGTACGATTCCTTTTTTCCAGGTGTTCATTATATAAAACATGAAGTATAGCACTATACTCTGTTTGGCCATCTCGAGACAGTGACGTAACCGCGTATTCTACTAATTGCATCACATAACGCGCGCGCATACTCGCGGCGCTGGCGTACAAACAGGAGCGTTGAAAGGCGGAAGATACACACGCGTGCGCAAAAGCTGCGCCTGTTCAGTTACGTCACTGTCTCGAGATGGCCAAACAGAGTATAGTATAGTGGCTACCAATTTCAACAGATTGATAAATTATCAAAGCATAATTATATTCTATATCAAATACAGCAATGGTATCGCTACAGGTTTTACACGGTAGTCTAAGCGTGATGCATATAATAGTCTTGGTTCATTTGGTTGGTAAATTATTTTGGTTATTAACGATAGTGGGTACTGCTCATAACACGTGAAGCGTAACTGTAAGAGAAAGACAGCACTATGTTTTCACCATTACATTCAACATTATTGTGTCTCGCCATTCGACAGTGCGCACTTTGAATTTGTTCTTAGCTTCTATATATATAAACGCTCGTCTACGTTGGATACAGGACCATGGCCATGATGGCTTCACATTATACCACTGCCACCATGCTTTTACGAGTATTGATTCTGAACGTGTTTATGGGACGCCGTCATCTCATCACCGCATTTCTTGAAAATTGTTCGTTGCAGTATTGCTCGCCGGGGGATATTAATTTAGGTGGAATTTTCTCATTTTATACCAACCCTATATCGCCTTGTATGGAACACGGAGGCCATCTATTCCCTAGAGGTGTTTTCCAAGCAGAATCCCTGCGCTTCGCAGTTGACATGATTAATAATAGCACCGAAATATTGCCGAATGTTACTCTTGGGTACCACATTGTAGATGATGGTTGGTCCGAGCATGTAGCCTTGGAGCACACCCTTAATTTTCTTATGGAAAGGGTCTGCACCGATTGTAGCAATGAAACATCTTTTTCATCTGTCGATGACTTAGTAGGAATAATTGGTCTGTCGAGAAGTACATCTACTGTTCCGTCTGCGCGCCTTGCCCAGTTGTACGAGATGCCGCTTATCTCATATCATGCTAGTAGCGAAGAACTTGCAGACAAATCTAAGTTTTCATATTTCTTAAGAACTGTTCCGCCTGATGGATTGCAAGTTGGAGCAATAGTAGACCTCTTGGAGACATATCAGTGGAACTACATCGGCTTTGTTCACTCAATCGACAGTTACGGTATTCATGGTGCAAGGCAACTGCAGTTGCAGATTGAAGCACGTGGTATCTGCGTCGCCTTTGTCGCTTCCGTCTCGGACAGTGCCACGGAAAAGGAACTAGGTGAAGTAGTAACCACATTTGAGGAGTTTCCAATGGCTAAGACCGTTGTCATGTTTGCCTCTGCAAGAGTTGCCAATACGGTTCTTGAACAAATTAAGAAAGCTAACATGACCCGTGAAATCACGTGGATTGGGTCGGATGATTGGGGATATGATTTGCTAAACAAAGGCTTTGCAGAGATCACAAGAGGAGCGATTTTCACGAGGTTTTTTAGTATCACTATACCGACTTATGAAGATTATGTAAAAGAACTGAAGTATAACGACCCCTCGCTTAGCCCGTGGATTCGAGCTTATTGGGATATCCAGGCAGCTGCTCGAGATTGCTCAGATATACATTCATGTGACTGGATTGTTTACGATGATTTTAGTGCCATATATAACACTATAGCCGTAATTGATGCAGTATACGTATATGCCCATGGATTGCACACGCTCTTATCAGAAAATTGCGGGAATGACATTGAGTGTCAACTTGACTATGCTCAGAGAATAAGAGGAAAAGATTTGTTTCGCCATTTGAAAAATGTAGATTTTAAAAGTTTTGGTGGCCGTTTCCGATTTGATGAAGACACTAATCCTCCGGTTAAATATAACTTAAGCAATTGGCAGTTACTTGACGGTTTACATCAGTTTATTGATGTGGGACTCTGGCAAACAACGCAATATAGTGATGCAAACTTAACACTCAACAAAAGAGAAATTAAATTTGGCAATCAAAATAAAACTCCGGCGTCCACCTGTTGGCCAGAATGCAGTCCAGGTGAAATCATCGTTCCGTTAACAAAGAAATGCTGTTTCGGTTGCACACATTGTCAAGATAACAATTACATCGTCATAAGTGACACAGAATGCGATGAATGTCCCATTGGAATGTGGCCTAACGGCAACTATTCAGTATGTGAACCCATAGTACCCACTGCTATATCATGGGTTCATCCGATTGTCTTAGTTATTATGATAATGGCATGCATTGGACTCATCCTTGTCGCTGGGATCATAGCAGCTATGATATTACACAGCGAGCATCGAATCATCAAAGCCTCTGGTCGAGAGCTCAGTGCTATCAATTTCGTCGGAATATGCATGTGTTTCTTGACGGCATTCGTTCTACTTATACCGCCCACCGGTCCAACCTGTATTGTGGTAGATGCTGTCATATCTCTAAGCTTCACATTGACATATGCGTCTACTCTCCTGAAGGTCAACCGAATATTTAGAATATTTCGGTCGGCGCAAAAAGGTGTCCAGAGACCTAGTTGGATTGGACCGAAGGATCAACTTGTGATATCTGCGATCGTGATTTTCGTACAGGTAAATATTATGTTTCTTAAGAAATGATTTATTGATCGTATATTTAGCAATGTCATAACTATGATAACATTTGTTTGATGCGCCGGTAATCCGTACTACATGTCATCTAATAAATAACCCATCAAAAGTTCCACCCGGATCCACCTAGCATTGTACTACGCCAATTATGTTTGTCATGTTTGCTATGTTGAACTGGTTATTCCGAAGCTGAAACATTTAAGGCTGAAGGGTAAGATTCAAAGGCTAACCTGTAATAAGCATATTTTGTATGTGAAATAATAAATTAAAGAAAAGAAAATCTGTTTTGTTATCGTTTCAGGTGATCATCTTGCTTAGTTGTGCTGTCATTGCCCCGACTAAACGAGTCCTACTCGTTCCCAATAGATCTGAGAGGTACTCCGAATATTACTGTCATTTTGACTATGGGTTCCTTGCAGCATGTGCTTACAACGCTATACTCATTCTTCTCTGCTGTTACTACGCTTTCATGACCAGAAGAGTTCCAGATAACTACAACGAGTCAAAGTTCATTGGAATCAGTGTTTATTCTAACGTTGTGGTGTGTCTCGCTGTAATACCTGTATATAGCGTTGCCAAATCTGCACTTTATAAAGTGTCCATCGTGTGTCTAGCTCTCATTGTGAACGCTTATTTGCATATATTATGTGTCTATGTCCCAAAGATATATGCTGTGATGTGTTTGTCCAAGGAAACAAGCACTCAAAATCAGAGTCTCAGTACTCAGAATACGAAATTAGATAGCAGTTCTCGAGATACTATTAAATCAGATACAACGAAATCAATGTCAGAAAGTGTCGGCACACCTGGTCACAAAACATCCACAAACGATGTTGAACTATCGATAAAAACTTGAACGAGCTTGTAACACGGTTATCTTTTGATACAGTGCAACCGCATATGATTCAAGTGAAATGTACGATTTATTAATAACGAATAAATATACGGTATAATTTGTTCATTACTATTTCATTAAAAATTTAAGTTTAACTACTCTACTACAACGTATACTTATAAGGAGGAGAGCTGATAACTTTTTAAATAAGAAAAGAATAGTTCCTTTTAAAATATATGTAACGGTATATGTACTTGTTGATAAAAAAAACCTAATTAGGTATAAAACGCGGGGGACTGAGCGTGAGCATTTTTAAAACCATTTAAATGAGTTATTCAATCTGAAGATTTTGTGCAACAAAGTGGACAATTTTAAAAGTTTGAAGCCCACATGGACTTCATGTTTGTATTTGGTTGAGTGTTTGAATGGCAAGTGCATATAAACAAACCGAAACCATTAAATTATACTGCAAGTGTTTTTGACAAACATTTTAAACACGAATATATGATCTGTGACTATAAAATAAGCCTCCAAATTGCAAAATACAATACTTGAGGTGATTCATAGGGTACACAAAAGCTTACAAATTGGCCTATGTTGTGAACATGGTGAGTATAATATTTTGACTAGAGAAGGTTAGGTAACATTCACATCTGTAAAATCTAATTATTGCGACAGTATTTGACCTACATGAACCCCATTAGTGTTGTATTGTTAATATTATTACAGTCGTACGCAACAATGATTATCCATCACCATTTCACAATTTGTCTGAGGTACTGGCTAAGAGCTTATCACCACGAACCCAGGCTCATCCAGTACCGATGGAAAATTGTGTGCCCCATTTTCATTTTCACAATATAAACCATTTAGTATTTATTTTATTACACTTCATAGGGACTCTGGGAGGTTGTAGGCATTAGGCAAACAGTCTATTATCATGATTATGATTACATTTACGTACCGGGTGGTTTTTACAAGCCTGAAATATTTTGTTTGTTTTATACATTTTGAATTCATTTTGTCACTTTCCATTGAATACATCGGCAGGTTCTTTTTGCATGATCGGAAATGCATTTCCATTGGTAGTTTTCTTCCATATTTATTTCAACCTGTTCATTCAAATTTTACCGAAAGAATAAGATTGTTTCCATTACAATTGGTGCAACGCAGATATGGCTAATTGATTGAAGACAACATGGGTCACCTTTTTTGAGTGATATAATTGACCTTCAAGGAATTCTACAAAAGTTCACAAGTTTTGACCTCGGTTTTTACACGCTCAAAATAATCCAAGCGTACGCGCGCTATTTTGGCAAACGCAAGCATTACGCATACGATTCACAATGCGCCATGTTGCGCCATGCAGGCCCACGCTCTTCTTCTGAATTAAATCGTTCTAGTAAACAGGTTCGCCAATTTAGAACTGATTGAATTATAGCTAGCTAAAAAAATATTTCTAAAGATTATATTGCAATACAAGCAACACAAGGTTGTATCTAATTAGTCTTATCTAATTATGTATTTTTCTTTTAAATCTTTTATTTTGTATTATAATCCTTTACTTAAACATAATTTTCACGTTTCACATAGTTCCATCGTGTTTACATAGTATATCATTACACTTTAGCTTATAACATATTTTCATATGTTTTCAGCATATTTACATTTATCATTACGGTACATGTATAACAATTGTATATATTAATTACACATTTCAGTTTATCATAATACTACAGGGTGTCCCAGAAAACTTGCAACTTATTTTGGCAGGGCTCTAGTTTCTCTTTTAAACATCAGATTGCAGCGATATTTGCACTTTTTGAAGTCTGTGGAATGTTCTCCGCTTACCTTTGAAAAAATAATTACGATTGCTTATTTGGTTTTCAAATGAGACGCGATCAAAGGCAGGTATGCCTGGAACACGTTCAACCGATTTGGATAAAACCGATGTTACCGCTACGGAGCCCGGTGAATCCCCGGGGTGAATCACTTTGGAGCGCACTCTCTTTCATCATTTGGTTTGTTAATTAAAATTACATTCTCCTAAAATTTAACAATCAACGTTTATTAAAATTAATGAAATAAAAAGACTGGTTGTAGAAATCGTAACATTGGATCAGGACTTGATATCTGTGCTGATATAATCGGTTCATTTTTCAGAGCGTGGCAAACCTCAGTTTTCTTCGAAATGGTTCTCACTAGCTGTTCGACGGCGACCTGAACTATCCATCAGTCTATAGTTGCTATAAAGTCCAAATGTTAATATTTGTTGACATTTCCTCTAAATAATTGAACGGTATGAGATTTTTCTCCTCGGGTATTTTATTTGGAAAGCTTTCTGAACTTGGTTCGAGCTTTCAGACGCACAGTATGTCACAACTCTTTCATCAGCGAGAAGAAAACTGCCATCGTTTTAACATTTTTATTTAGGCAATACACATGTATGTTTATTTTTATTTCTTCATAGCAATAACGTTTTATAACATTAATCATTAGCATGTGAAAACAATGTACGTTCCCTAAGACTTCACGCACAATATTTAGGACATTATTGGATTTGTCATCGATTATCGCCAAATCGGTTGAACGTGTTCCACACATACCTTCCTTTGACCACATCTTATTTGAAAACAAAACTAGCAATCGTAATTATTTTTTCACAGATAAACAGAAAACATTCTACAGATTTCAAAAAGTGCAAACATCGCTGCATTCCGATGTTCAAAGGTGAAACTAGAGCCCCGCCAAAATAAGTTGCAGGTTTTCTGGGACACCCTGTATATCATTAATTACACATAATTTTATCATGTTTAATCTGTATACCATTACAGTCATCGCTAACATTTTTAAATTTCAATAGAGCACTAAGGATCTTTACCAAATATTTAAAGTTAAATTTAAGTTCAGCATACTCCCGTCCACCCCGTCCCCCACTCAGTACCGCGCTGCCGCAGGTTTTCTGGGACACCCTGTATATCATTAATTACACATAATTTTATCATGTTTAATCTGTATACCATTACAGTCATCGCTAACATTTTTAAATTTCAATAGAGCACTAAGGATCTTTACCAAATATTTAAAGTTAAATTTAAGTTCAGCATACTCCCGTCCACCCCGTCCCCCACTCAGTACCGCGCTGCCGCTTATAACCCCCCTAAAGTACTAATCCTATATGTTCTTGTTTTGGAAATCAAGTTCAGAAAGCGAAAAAGTTCAATTCACTCTGCTTTTGCTTTTTGTCTATAATTAAGCACAAAATGCATATGATATAGCTAAAAAATGATGCACATTGATATCCTAGACAATTACACATAAGTTTTATTTTAATATACTAGTACATGTATGTTACTTCTACATGTTCTATCATTAAGTCTTAGATATCTCAAATTTTCAATATTTCACCGGGAGGTGTGGCGAAGATTTTAACAAACCAAATAAGATTAAATTAATTTGGTCTATGATATTTATAAATTAATACAATGGTGTGCTAGTGAATATTTACGTGAACCGTAATTTCTACCTAATCCTCCAAAGAACAATACCTATTTACAGTGTTACATCACGTAAGCTGGGATGCTCATACGTGTGTGATTTACATGTTTCTACCTACGCCTATTGCATACGCTCTATATGAAACAACTAACAATAATGATACATTTATATACCTCTATGTATATTTCAACACTTTATTGTTGCTCTCCCTCCCCTCTCCCCTTCACTACCCCTTACCTTTGCTCGCACTGCAAAACTAGTACGTACGATTCATACGTATAAATGACTTATACGTTAGACTGTTAAGATGAGTACCAAAGTAATATTTTGCATCACCATTCGTACAGGCAAATTGAACTGATACCGATGCAAATATTATTATGGAAATATTTGCATCGGTATCATTTCAATGTTTGTAAGTGTTAGTTTGGAAATACGGTATTTGTATCGGTATCATTTCAAGTGTTATTTTGTCTGGTGATGCTAAATATTACTTACGTATACGGCACCTATAATACGTATGCGTCATAACCTAGTTTGCAGTAAGTTGATTACTAAGAAACCAATTTAGTGCAATTTTAATCGAACCTTCCCATTAATCAATTACATTGTATAAGCCCAAATCGTGACTCGAATCATCATCATTAATAGCATGATTCAACTGAATCAATATCTCTTTCAAAATATGTAGTAGACGTGTACACAGGATAAAGAATTAAAGACACCGTGTACATTAAAAAGAATCTTGACTGTATCGTTGGTTTATATTTTTAAAGAAACACCATTCATAAGAATTTCTATATTAATATTTATAAGAGATGACGGAATGATTCAATGTTTAATTATACTTTTGGCGCGAATCTCTTCATTAAGATTGTAATTGTGTTATATGATTGACAGATGTCAACATATTGGTCCCTTACAAATAAATAAACTATCTTCCTTTTTAAGATTTGGAATGCAAATATTCAAGCAATTTACAGTAGCAAAATGTTAATAGCTTAGCTGAATTTTATTATATGTCAAGGGCGCACACCAATACGTTAACATTCAATGTCAAAGACCTTCTGCTAAAAGGTACGCGCTCGTTAATGTTTCAAGTATAAAGCATTAAGAATAAATATAAGTAATTACAGTCCATTGTCAATTTCATTAGTAAACCCAACTAATTGATATTGTGAATATAATAGCAAAACATTGTTGATTTGTGACATGCACACTGTTATTGAAAACAAAACACCAATCAAACCTTATCACATAGGAAAATAATTACAAATGTGGCGCATACGTAAAAATAATGTTTATGTGTAATAACAATATCGAAATATATATCCAAAAGAAGAAAAAAATAGATTAGTCATTGCAGAGTCTGAAACAATTGTCTCAGGTAGTGTTAGAGTTTAAATAAATCTATATTTATGAGTGAAATTATGAATTATGTTCTAATTTGTATAAAATGGAGTTTCGAAACGGGAGATATGTGCATTTTTCCAAATTCTGTGAAATAAAATCTGTTCCAACTTATCTAAGGGTCAACAAAAAAACATGTTAATTTGGTATAAATTGCAACAGTTATAGAGTGTGTTGTGTTGTATGAATAACTAATATTACAGTATATAATAATGTTTTATATCATATATATAATATAATATAAAGCAGTTTACCAACCCACGGTGTTTACAATAGACAATATAACAAACAAATATTAACAACCACCGGCGAATGTCCCAACGAAAAATAAGCAAGGACATTCACCGGCGGGGATTTGAACCCCGGTCTCCTGATTACTAGACAGGCGTCTTAACCACTAGACATCCGATACTTGCTGATAAACGGCAATTTGAATCAGTGGTAAGTGATTAAGCGACGGGGTTATACAATACAATATTACAGTAGTTAACATCAACCACTAAACTTGGAACACTTTGGATTTAGCGTCTTTTCGTAAATATGTTGTAAATCTGGCGTGGAATATGATATTATCGTGAAAACATCACCAGAAGTAAGTCTACTCCCAATTAACAATGAAAAAAATTACCAATTTTGTACAAGAAGTATTTTTCCTGAATTTTTGAAAACGGGAACTGACTATTTTGATTCACCCTGTATATTGGCTTCGCGATTTAGTGATCCTCCCGTTTGCTTCTTCGTCTTCTTCTTGCAAACGCTCCTTTAAAATGCTTCTACTCCTACAGTTGGTATGCTACAATCGCCAGAATTGGTCAAAAGATTCCTTATGACCATGTGCATATAGAGTCTTCAATTATTAAAAAGTGGCATGTCATAATGGGGTCACGAAGGGTCATTGAACTTTACAGGGATAACGTTACGACATGGACCGATTCGGACCGAACTTATTTGGTTTAATGAGCCAAGTAAATAAGTTAACCGTTACAATGAGGTCAAAGGTCAATGAGGGTCACTATATGGGCCAAATTGTGAATGTTTGCCCATTTAATTAAAATGCTACTTGTCCGAAAGGAATTAAATGATGACCATCACAATTGGTCAACTATTTCTTAGGACCATATTCATATGGTATAGCCTACAGCGATTAAAATTGGCATGTCATATGGGGTCACGAGGGGTCATTGAACTTTACAGGTGTAAAAGTTAAGACATGTTTCGATTTGGACTGGACTTGTTTTATCTTGTTTGGTTTGATGAGCCAAGAAATAAATCGATCATTACAACAAGGAAAAAGGTCAATGAGGGATCACTAGAGGTCAAATTGTGAATTGTCGCCCATGTTACTTAAAATGCTACTTGTCTGAGAGGAATTGGCTGATGACCATCACAATTGGTCAAAAGATTCCTTCGGTCCATTTTCATATAGGATCTATAGCGATTAAAAGTGACAGGTCATTAGGTGTCATCACTCATCAGGGGTCATTGACCTATACAGGGTGAAAATTAAGACATGCTTCGATTTGGACCGGACTTGTTTCATCTTGTTTAGTTTGATTAGCCAAGAACGTAAGTCAATAATTACAACGAGGTCAAAGGTCAATGAGGGGTCACTACAGGTCAAATTGTGAATTGTTGCCCATTGTACTTTAAATGATACTTGTCTGAGAGGAATTGGCTGATGACCATCACAATTGGTCAAAAGATTCCTTCGGTCCATTTTCATACAGGATCTATAGCGATTAAAAGTGACAGGTCATTGGGGGTCATCAGGGGTCATTAACCTATACAGGGGTAAAAGTTAAGACATGCTCCGATTTGGTCCAGAGTGTTATCTTGTTTAGTTTAATGAGCCAAGAAAAAAGATCAATTATTACAACAAGGTCCAAGGTCAATGAGGGGTCACTAGAGGTCAAACTGTGAATTCGTGCTCAATTTATTTAAAATGCTATTTGTCTTAGTGGAATTGATTGATGATTGTCACAATTGGTCAAAAGATTCCTTGGGTCCATGCACATATATAGGATCTTCAACGATTAAAAGTGACAGGTCATTAGGGGTCATTATAGGGTAAAATGTAAGGCATGCTCCAATTTTAATCGGATTTGTTGATTGTTTGATAAGACAAGAATCATGACCTGTGTCAAAAGTCAGATAATTGACCAATAGGACTAAAATGGTATACATTTGTATTTTGATTGGACTCATTGCATCTTATGTCATTTGATAAGCCAAGAAAATTATGTACTTCCTTCCTTTGTCCGTGTTCGTATAAGGTCTATAGCGATTAAAAGTGACAGTTCATTAGAAGTCATCAGGGGTCATTGACCTATACAGCGGTAAAAGTTAAGACATGGTCCGATTTGGTCCGGAGTTTTTTATCTTGTTTGGTTTGATGAGCAGAATGAGGGGTCACTACTGGTCAAATTGTGAATTTGTGCTCAATTTACTTAAAATGGAATTGACTGGTGATTGTCACAATTGGTCAAAAGATTCCTTGGGCCCAGGCACATATAGATGGTGTGACCGGTGACGTCATGTATTTACAAATGGGACACCCTCTGTTGATTCCCTCCAGGCAGAATATACAGTAAAGTTAATGAAGACAACATGAAATTTCTTTCTAATGAATTGTAAAACTCATTTATTTTTAATTTTTTGTGTGAAATGCGATAGCTTATAGCATTCCTAAACAAGTTTAAAGACAGTTTTGATAACAATTATCAATGACACCACAATCTAGTTAGAAAACCTGATCTGGCCTATGTAAACTATAGGAACTCTTGCCCGGTGTGTTTTGTCTCAAATCAACAGAGGGCGTCCTAAATGTAAACAACGGTCACCTCATCTATAGAATTTTTCAGTGTTAAAAGTGACGAGTCATTAGGGGTTACTAGAGGTCATTGACCTATATAGGGGTAGAGTGTACGGAATGCTCCGATTGTGATCGGCCATGTTGCATCCTATGTCTTTTGATAATACAAGAAAAACAATTAATTATGACCTTGCTGTGAAACAGTTTCTACGAAACCGAATATTAATCTCAATTCAATTGATCGAAGATTATCGTGTATTTGGATTACTTACACCACCAGTGTTGATCTAACAATTTAATATTGTACACGTGGTGAAGATTGCAGTAATAAAAATGTTAAATATAATATTTAAAAGTAATGTTTACCTATACACAATAGCAAATATTATAATTCTATTAATTGACATATTTACAGGTTTAAATACATTCTTATACAGTAAAACGGTTTAAACAGAACCGCCTTTTGGTAACTTAATTGGTAACACTTTGTCAGGAGTGGTTCTGACTTCATCAGGACTGAAGTGTATGAACACGAAAAGCCTGAGCTTATTCCTGCTTTACTGAGCAGGCACTACTGTCGCCTGATTGTTTGATGATGGTTAACTGTGCTGAGGTCTGATTTGTTGACTGAGTTGCGCGCATATGACTTGTTAGCTTGCCTGTACATTTAATTAGGAATGTCTGATTCGTGCCACGGTTGGACAATAAATGAGTGCTCCGATTGGTACGTCCTTTTATTAGTAAAGCTATTATCAAGGATCTTACAGATCAAACCAAATTGTCTAAATTTCGGGTATCATCTAAATCGGGGTATTTTATGTCTACAGATTTGCCGGCGCAGTCTGTGTTAGAGAACGCTATAGTGTGCGGTCAACAGCATTTTCTGGTAGCATGTGATGTTTTTGCCAGTGATGACATCGACCCAAGTTATTGTTGGTCTTAATAAGGATTATTTTGATCTGAAATTTAAAAAGATCATCACGGAAAACCTTTGTCGTCACTACCTCTCGCTCTCTCTCTCGCTCCTTTATTACACAAGCTCATTATACTACGCGTTTATATGAAAGTGCAGTGTCACAGTTCGGAAAACTATCTTCTGTACTTTGACAACACATAATAGCTGATATTGTAAGTTTGGTATGGTATAAAAATTATTCTACACGTTTTCAGTTTGATATTGGGAATTAGTTTACCGAAGATATTAGCTATACACATGAGCTATACACACTCAGTGATCAGATCAACTCCTGATAACAGTCATAACTGTTATACTGGGTGCACTAAAAAAAGGGTGCATCTGTTCCACGTCATTGCCAGCATCGATTACTCGGTATTTGGAGTAATCTTTCCATAATCCGAACGATAATTTATTTGGCTTTCAAATGCCTTTATTTGATTGTGTTTACTTTTCTCAATCTACATATGTTTGATCAACAACGAGCACTAAAAACCGTCATTTACATCATTAAACATTTCGAATTTTGATGTCTGTAAAAACGTCAAGATATTCTAAATAGCATTTCATATGCTGTTTGTGTTGTCGAATTTGCTTGAGTCAATTCAAAGATAAGTTTGTTTGACCACAAGAAAACAAGATCAAAGTTGTGCCGGTTTTTGTTTAACGCTTTGAAGCATTTAACATTTTTTTTGTCAACTTTAATCAAGCATTTCTTTGATATGAAGAAGCAAATGAGACCAAACGGCATGTGAAAGGTACTTGAAGCTCATATCATCATCAATTAGTAAATACTCATTATTAAATGCGCAACATTACTCTTTCCACAATCATCTTTTTATCGTTGGATTGGGAAGAGCAATTGCAATCAAACCAACCGCATTTGAAAGACAACTAAAGTATCTACTAGCTTAAGGGGGCTGTGCACCTTCAGGTAGGTACAGCCTCCGTAAAATTGCCGTAACTTCTTCATTATTCATTTAATCTATATAAAAGTATACATTTTTTTGCAGAAAAGGGTTCAATGAATCCAACCATGATCATGAAACTGACCATTTTGGAGAAAATTATTAAAAAACACGTTTTTTGACCCATTTTAAGTTTGGAAAAGATAACTCAAAATATTATTGTCAAATTTTGTCATACTAGTTTTATTATATTCCTCATATAATTCCATAGGAATCTTTTCTTTTTTTTGAAAATCTGTATTATTTTTTGAATTATCGACCAAAAGTGCCAACAAATGTGATTTTTTACCAAAAATGGTGATTTTCACGATTTTGAAGGTAAAAAAATCACGTATTTTAGCACCTTTTGGTCTATAATTCAAAAAATAATTAAGATTTAAAAAAAAAAAGATTCCTAGGGAATTTTATGAGGAATATAATAAAACTAGTATGACAAAATTTGACAAAATATATTTTGAGTTATCTTTGCAGAACCTAAAATAGGTCAAAAAACGTGTTTTTATAATTTTCTCCAAAATGGTCAATTTCATGATCATAGTTGGATTCATTGAACCCTTTCCTGCAAAAAAATGTTTACTTTTATCTAGATTGAATGAATAATGAAGAAGTTACGGCAGTTTTATGGAGGCTATACGAAGGTGCACATCCCCCCAACAGCAATACCAAATACTGAATGTGTGATGAAAGTAATGACATTTGAACACATGCACCATTTCTTATGGGATAAAAAATCATAAAATAATATCTGTCTCGATTTTTTTTTTACGTCATGCAAAGGGAATTTGCTTAGCTTCTTAATTAGCTTTTAAAAATGGGAGACGGTATGCATAGACATGATCAATTGTCTCAAGGAATGGAATCGAACCATGAACATAGAAATAGGCAACTCTTATTAGACAATGGATTATCTAAACTGAATCTCTTGGCTGCAGACCTTATAATGTAAGGAAGCTCCGATATGCACAATGGCGAGCTGGGCGTCAGGAAAGATGTATGCATGATATTTTCATTGGAGACGAAGCAATCTTTCCTATGGACAGCAGAGTGAACTCCAGTTTCATCAGACATGCGCACAGAAATAACCCTCCTCTAGACTTCACTTATGCATGAACACTCACATAACAGAACGAAACTGCTTGTTTGGGCAGGAATCATTGGTGATGGGACTTTGATTGGACCTATCTTTATAGATGGGAACATGAATGTTCCACGCTACCTTGATCTTGTCAACAACACGGTGGTACCCGAGTTGTAGCACAGGGAAAGATACCCGTTGAACCTGAATGGCTCCATATCTCGTCTATGGTTGTTTCAGGTTGGGGCATCATGTCAGGAGGAATAATGAGCTATTTTACTTATGAGCTTTGATCAAGATATATTGTTTACTAGTTTTATGAAAATATTTATTGAAATGAAATAAAACTACGGTATTTGAAAAGTAATTATGTCGTTCTCTTAATGTTCCTTGCATGATACCCTAACCATATTTCTGCAAACAAGACTTGTATGCTATGCTGAAAGTGGCCCAAACCGACTTAGTATATTTGACATAATTTGTAAGCAAAAAGAGTTAAAAACACCAATACAATTCTTCTAGTAGTCAATACATCACTTAGGCCAAAAAAAAAGTTGTTTGCTTGTCCTCGTCCGACCGACCGTGTGAGTCAGTCCCGACAAGTCAGAAAAAAACTTATTTTTGTTGTTTTTGTTGTTGATCTTTTAAAACATTCATTTGAATGACCTTTATTGAACCCTACGTTACTCCTCATGTGAGCCCATACCCTTTCCATGTTACCTCCATGTTAAGGACCAAATAATTCAGAAATGGTACATGATAAAAGTTATACTTTTGAACAGAATAAAACTTAATACTGTAGTAATTAGGATTTAAAGATAAAAGTTTCTAACGCTATGCTATGGGTCATGGGGTATAAATAAGTTGGTTATTTCAAATAAAAAGGGGCTAAACCATGCTAAAATTAACCATTGCCATTATCGCCAAAATGTTACGGGGCCAGGGTCTCTGTTTAAGGAAAATAGACATGAGAATATCATAAGTTTTACACACACATCTCGACTGTAGTAAAGCCAGAAGTTATTTAATAAATCTTTATACAATGTATCTTCAATTAATATTATCATTCTTTCCATTGGCATCTGACTGCGTATTTACTTCCTTATTAATCTGAAGATACTTATTTAGTGAAACGATATTCTTAATTAGTTAACTCTGTTAAACCTGATAAAACTATCCCAAAATATATCCATGAAACAAGACATTTTATTATTTTGGCCTTCTTTTACCAACACTGTGGTCTAAACAATAATTAATGTTGTTTATCAACTCAACCTTTACATATATTAATTTAGTTATTCTTTCTGCAATAACTGACTTTTACTTTAATTAAACGATTGGATTGTTTAATTAGGATTTGATTGGCATACCATAACACATTGTCTTTGTATTAATTATGTTATTTTAGCAACTTGGAAAACATCAATTTACAATGCAGTTAACTGTATAAGTCAAAAGTATATTAAAACCTATGTATTTTCAACCATATAGTAACAAGATTTAATTTCCATTTATGGTCAAATCTTGAACTTGGGGCTAAACCCTGAGGTTACAGAGTTCATCAATGGAATGGTTGCCCTGGTAATCTACAAACCAGTCTCACAGCCTAATACCTAAATACTGTGACCCTTATGCATTGGTGAATATATATCACTTGTACTACTGAACTTTGCACTAAAGTGTGAGAGTATTTTGAGCTCGCTTGATTTCCACCTAACTTACAATGGGTTTCATAGAGTGAAATCAGCAATTGGTTGGGCGATACCTAAATTCAGTGTTAATATTATTTGTGAATAATTATAATAACTATATTCTAAACTACTTTCTTAATCTATTACATTTCATAATATCTAATTAGACCCTTCGGATAAACCTATTTAATTGTTTGAAGACAAACTATTGTTAAATCCATACACGAATTCATCCAACATATTATATACTTTTATACTATTCTTTTTCATGAGCTTGATATTCCAAGTTTGATTGACATTGATTTTCAATTGTTTCAAACCTTATGTCCATAGTTTCAAAAAGTATAAAACCAATTTCTATATAGGGAAGATTTCTCTAGCAATATTATTACTAAACCCAGACAATGGAGGCTTTCTTTGGGTGCCAAAAATACTCAATGTTGGGTGTAAATAATGGCAACACTGATTCCCTTCATTCATCTACATGTTAGCGGAATACACATATTGTTTAGCTTGTGAGTCCAAAATGATGATTTGGGTGCTTGAATACTCCCAATTACACACACACTCTACGTGGCACCTGTTACTAGAAAATGTATCAGTTCTCCCTTTTTCACAGTTACTTTGATTACTATATCTAATTAGAAACTATTGCTACTTGGTTTACTAATTAGCTTAAATACAACATATAATCATTCTTACGCATATAATCTTAAGTTACTGAAACAAATTCTCAATTTGGAACACTTTTGGTCTTACCTGAAAATTAGCATACATCGAAAAATTAAAGTCTTGACTAAGGATTTCACTTTCTCTGCTCGCTTTATGTAAAGTTCCCAAAATATCTCTTTTGGTACTTTGTACCTCAAACAGGTTAAATATAAAACAACCTGTATCTTAAGATTGAGAAAAGGTAATATATACATAAATATCATAAATCAAGTACATACCTGTTTAAGAAAAATAGACATGAGAATATCATAAATTTTACACACACATCTCGACTGTAGTAAAGCCAGAAGTTATTTAATATATCTTCATGACCTCAGGTTAAGATGTTTGTGGATAACTTTCTGATGCATTATCATAATCTATTTAACAGATATTTCAAAGTTTCAAAAAATATAGGGGGCGACATTTTCAAATCAATAATAACCTTTGGGGTGTGTTGTGGGTATAACACCCTCCCCACTAAAAAAAAGTATGTCCCCATATTTCGTAACAATATATTATATTATAATCCACTTCTATGCGGTCTTGGATCTCTTCCACAGTTATATTCGCGGTTGACACAGTTCATGTCTATAGAGTCCTGCAAATGATCAGTTTGTCGGAATCACTAGCCGCGAAATAAATAAAACACACCGCTCGAAGTGGTCAGCACAAAACATCCTAAGCAAGGGTCAATATCTATTCATGGAACACACATGTCTTCGGGCATCAGTGCCCTGACAGTGTAGCCTGCCATTGACAAGGCTCAAAATGGTGCATGCTTGTTTTTGTGTTTGTAGGATAGGGCCAGAACAACCAATGTTAAAAAAATAAAATAAAAAAAGATTTTCCGACCTACCGACCCAACTTTTTTTGACCCATCTATAAACAAGCAAACATTTTTTTTGGCCTAATATCAAAGATCTTGACATTACAGTCTGTTAATAAAGGAAAACAACATACATTAGAGTGAATAATCAATGAATGCAAATCTCATGTTATTAGATACCATTAGACGATAAGATTGTTAGCGTCTAAGAAAACCCCTCATCCGTGATGAGACATCACATACGCGAACCAATATTATTCTATTCGTAAAAACCCGCATAATAATTATTAGAAACTGACGTCCAGTTCTCCGGTACTCAATCAGTCCTCCCATACCAAGAGTATGCCTATTAGATGCTGGTAGCTATTATAAAAATATGAATGAAATAATTACATGCTTTTATAAAGAGCATCAAACGATTAATTATATTATAGTTGATCCATAGATATTGGTCGATTTACCATTTCAGTCAGAGGTTACAGAAGCAAAATAGGGGGAGGCACTCGAATTTTAATCGTAATCTGCAAGGTTAATACCTTGTCACCATCAGTGCTTATATTACTGTGATGTACACTTATGCAAAAAAAAGTCCCGGACCAGGTGCTTTGAGGTTGGCTAATTCAAAATAGGTAATCGGTATCAAAAATCTGCGATATACATTAAATGAGCAAATTTCTTCTCCGCAGTTTGACACCTCATTCAACAAAATCAAATGGATACTTATTAGGTTATGGCGGTTTCAATGACCGCGCATAGCAACAGCGAAGTTGCACTAGGTATAGGAAATCATTGATTTGCGTGTGATTACGCACTGAAAATGTGTGTGTAAAGATAGCAAAGACTTTCATTTTTCACAGCTAGTCACACCCTTTGTCCCGCAAATTACGGTTATCACTCCAGACCCATTCATCCAGATACCTAGGTGGCTCGTTCAGATAGCACAGAGTTATGACAGTAATCAATGATTTCCTATACCTACACTATAGTGCAACTTTGCTGTTGTTATGCGCGGTCATTGAAATCGCCATAACTTTAAAAGTATCCATTTGATTTTATTGAACAAGGTGTCAAACTGCGGAGAAGTAATTTGTTCATTTAATGTATATCTCAGATTTTTGGTACCGATTATCTATTTTGAATTAGCCAACCTCAAAGCAACTAGTCCGGGACTTTTGGTGCTAGGTGTATACCTGCCACTGTGTATAGATAGGGTGAACACCTATTATTAAACCTAGTGTAACGATTATGAATCGTACGTTTTTTAAGTCAAAAAAGACAAACGAACAGTAAAAAAAACCGGCTGAGGAAATCAAGATTAATCCGTTTTTGGAAATATATACCCTCCAAAACCAAGTTGTGTGTAGAAAGGTATAGGCCTAAGTGACCTCAAAAGAAAGGATGGCTCAGTAGCTTAGGCCATAAAAAAATTCTTTGCATGCCCATAGATCAGTGGCGTACCGACCGGGGGGCGGGGGGGGGGGAACTTGCCCCCCTGGCCCCAAATACCGGGACGCTAAAATCGTAATACCGGGACGCTAAATTCTCATAAGGAAAAAAAATAATACCTATGCCGAAAAGAATAAGGATTTGGCCTTTTTCGTTGACTGTATTTTTGTTTTTGACTGCGAAATTGTGCGACCGTTCGAAATTTTGTGACCGTGCGAAATTGTTTGACACTACCCCCCCCCCCCCCCCCCCCCCCCCACTTACGTGAAATTCACGAGGGGACTGACTGGGGAAAATTTGGGGCAACCTTTTACGAAAATTTACTGTCGGGACGACATACTTCTGCCCCCCCTGTTGTTGTTGTTGTTGTTGTTGTTGTTGTTGTTGTTGTTGTTGTTGTTGTTGTTGTTGTTGTTGTTGTTGTTGTTGTTGTTGTTGTTGTTGTTGTTGTTGTTGTTGTTGTTGTTGTTGTTGTTGTTGTTGTTGTTGTTGTTGTTGTTGTTGTTGTTGTTGTTGTTGTTGTTGTTGTTGTTGTTGTTGTTGTTGTTGTTGTTGTTGTTGTTGTTGTTGTTGTTGTTGTTGTTGTTGTTGTTGTTGTTGTTGTTGTTGTTGTTGTTGTTGTTGTTGCTTTTCCAAATTAGGTACCTGAATATTAAAAAAAAAAACATTTTAAAAACATTTTTGTATTGTCTAAGTCCACAACAGGACCTTAGATGTCTCATATGGGGTCACATGGGGTCAATCAAGGTCATATACGTGACTTGAAAAAGATTTTTATTTTTTGAATTATATATTTGCAAAAAAGAAAAGAAAAAAGTACACGATCGGGACTGTAATACACGGTCGGTCGGACGAGGGCAAGCAAACATTTTGTTTTGGCCTTTTTCAGATGACGATAAGGCAAAATAATCAAATTCATTTTTCGCAAGTGTTTTCACCAGAGAAGATAGCGCCAATGTACCAGAACCAGAAATAACATATCATGGCGATACACTCCATACTGTTACAGTGACATCCGACGAGGTAATCAAGAAGCTCAAGAAACTGAATACATCCAAATCTCCAAGGCCGAATGGAATGCACCCCAGAGTCCTGAGAGAAGTGGCTGAGGAAATGTCACCACTTTTCCAGACATCTTCAACAAATCTCTTAAAAGAGAGCCATGCTAAATGACTGGAAGATTGCACATGTGACTGCCATCAATAAAAAGGGCGACATCAATATAGTTTGCAAGCTGCTTGAGACATCATCAGAGACCAACTTATGGAATTTCTAAGTACAAATAATCTACTAAGCGAAGACCAACGTGTTTTCTTACGCCAACAGTATATGGAGCCCCTTCTACCATCATGACATCCAAAGAATTGAAAGAGTACAGAGAAGAGCCACAAAACTAGTGAAATACCTACGAGACATGCTGTCACGTGTAAAATCGATTAAAGAATTATTTTCTACTTTTTTAATAGCGCGCTGAAATTTACGGCGCTGAAATTGCAGTATTTTATTTGTTATCGTAATTAGGCCCTTATTTACCACGTATTAATATCGACGGCTGTAAGATTGGCGCGATTTTTGAATGTAATCATATAATCAATTGCTACGAGTTCGACGCATAGCACACGTGTCTGATTCAGCGACAGATCCTTTGTCCAAAATTAGCATCATCCCGTAACAAGTTGCGCATTTGTATCAGTCTCGAGTTGATCAATTACGAAAAAATCTCGACAGATGAAGATTAAAATAATAATTGTGAGCGTATGTATAAACATTGTAATACCGCAAACATAATGATCTACAGGCAAGATCATAAGGAATTTAACATCTTCAGAGAACATGGTCCAATATGTTGCCATGTTTGTGTGGGGGTTATTTAAATATTGCTTCATATCATGTTCTGCTAATAATGACGGATAGCGGGAAACATTATGTTTAGATGGTTTGTTAACATGAATGTTTATATCACCCATCAGAAGTGGACTACAACCCGAGAAATTCCTCAAACTCATCCATAAACTGATTATTATAAGTAAAACCGTTCACTGTAGAAGGTGGGGCCGGTATATAGCAGTCGACAACCGAAAGGTTTTGGAATTATCAGTCATTGAAGCATGTTCAAACGTGACCGTATCTACGCAAATAGGTGATACAGTCAGTTTCAATCTGGATTTAGTGACAAAGGCAATACCACCATGCTTGTCGTCAGGTCTTGGGAAATTAAAGAAGTAAAAGCCCGATGGTGTACATTCGCCTAAAGATGACAGGATCTTCTTCTCCAGGCTAACTTTCTGTTATTACTAAACCATCCACATCTTTATCCAAAAGGTAATCATAAATAGTTGTAGTCTTATTACCGACAGATTGTGCATTCCAGTAATGGATATCTAGGGTTATTTTGCAGCCAAAATGAATTTTCACGCGATTACTTCTGTTCTAACAGCCATTTCTATGGTTATGTTTGGCTCTATCATTGTGTCTGTCTATTGGAGGTAATATATTGTGGTTGATAATAAAACCATACTTCTGAAATATTTAATCCTGAAAATGTTATTTATCATGGCATTTTACAAAAAGAGTGATCATACTTATCTAAACAATTGCATACATTAGACGTGTCTGAGTCACTTAGTTGCCATTAACATAAATTCTTTTTAAAGCAAATAAGATTGTTCATGAGATTATATTGACTATTCTGTTTCTAATTTTGAAAGTTTGTTTGATTTGTGTATTTTTTTATTTTTTTAAATTTTTTATGTTTTGATTAATTTTTTATTTAAAAAAATAAATATTTGTGTTTATTTATTTATTTGTTTTGTTTTGTTCTTTTATTCATGTGTTATATCGCAGTTTCGTACAAAGTAGGTCGACGTTGTACATGTAGTATCGTACACGTATTCAGATTGCACCGGAAGTATAGCCGTTCCGAAATTGATTTCAGGCGATCCCACAATGCAATGCGTGCCAACAAACCGTGGAACCGCGTATTGTAAGGGTTGGCTGGTGGCATGGAATAATGAATGTTGTGGTTCCAATGTTCAGTTTCATTTATGAGCCTATTTGTACCATGTGGAAGTCAGACGGCTGTTGTATATATCTCTATAAGATGATCATGAAAGGCGGAATCAACTATTTTGTATTATTACATCGGCCTTTGTGACAAACAATTACTGAATTCAAAATAATAAAGATTGGTTGAGGCTCCTTGAAAATTAATCAGACTTGCTTCACGCAGGCAATGGTTTGGACGCAGATTGATATTTGGTTTTGTGACGATCAGCCAGTTTTAGCCAATTCTGGCCCGTTTTGCTAGGCCCGCGTAATTTGACTTTGTTCGACACTCAGGCGTTCGTTCTTCGCTTTCGGATATTTATATACCCGGCAGACATAATCTCACATTTTAATATAATAAACACGCCATTGATTCAAATACAAGCTTTCATTTTGAATTTTGTTCTATAGAAAAATTATTATGTATCATTCCTAATTACCCACACGATTATATTGGACCGTGAAAGATCAAAGTGCCTGGTATGATTTAGTCTAAGCTTCATGTGTCCATGATGGATTAGAATTATAAATTGGAGACACAATCAATTCAGTTGGCCGTCAAAACTATCAAAGAAGATCACCAATCAACACCAAACAGTCGTTATTCGTGTCATTGCAGATTTAATTAAAACAGCTGTCAACAGAATCTAAAACTAGAATAGTAATGTTTGTGTCACAAATTAACTTCTTCACATCACAATGCACAAATGCAAGATCAACATTTATTAACTTATTTGTATTTGAATCGCAAATACGTCAATTGCATAAGACCATTATATTAACTCAAAGTTTCAAGATCTATACAAGTGGCTGTCTGAAAGCATCAGAGAGATTGCATAATGAAACTGGTCCGAAACCAACGATATTTCTTGTTATCGGGGTAAATTTAATTTCGCCCATCTCAGTGGATTTCCTATTACTTTCTCCACATATGATTCCTATTCCTCTGGTTAAAAAAGGAATAGTTATCTTTTAACAAATATTATACAAATATTTACTGTTCATGAGGGAAATGGTGCAAAATAGCTCCCCGGGTGAATGGAGGACCGCGGGCCTACTTTTTTTCTTCCCGAGACTGAAATTAGTAGGACCACGGTCCTCCAGTCACCGAGGGGACCTATTTTGCACCATTGCCCGAATATAGAGCAGTAAATATTTGTTTTATACGACATTTGAAATACTTTATTAAAAAACAGATAATTAGCCTAGACCTAGTTCTGCTCAATGTTAAGGTCAGTCACTAAACTTACGTCCGTCAATTACCGCGATCGCGAACAGGGAAAAAAGTTCCCATCAAAAGGTACTATTTCCCTCGCATCTCCTCATCACAGGGAAATAGTATTTTTTCCCTCCTGTGAAATAGCGGGGAAAGTGTCCAACTATGTTATATCACATGATGTATTATCCACCAATCAAATGACAGAAATATTTTGTATGTGTTATTGAAATGTTTAAATTCCTATCAAGTCACATACTGATATATATTCTAGATTTTCGTATTTTTCTTTAAAGTTGGCGTGTGGATATATTTTATTAAGCTCTTCACATCCACCAAGTGCAGAATTAAATTCAGCTTATGTAATGACATAGGGACATACCCATACGTGATGTGATTACATTCCGGTGATTGCCACGTTATATCGTATCCTGTCTCAACTATTAGAAGCAATTATTGTTTCATCACCTCCTCCGTGTTCTTGTATGAAATGAACCAGTCATTAGTTCAACAAAAACATTCGCCTAGGCCCAAGGGATATGTTGAATATATGACAAAATTCACATTCAGTGGCTAGTTGAACATGTTGAACGAGTATCACCTGCATTTTCCACTTCAATTTTAAGAAAATGTTGTGGTTAATTTGCTTTTAGTTTATTGTTGCCCGTTGGCAATTCTGTATTTACCTGCTAGCTTTTAAAGAATGCAATGAATATAAGTCGATAATACTTTATTTAAAAGCTCGTATAATTTGATCAATGCGATCATTTGTCGGGAAAGATTATTAAATATTTTGCGTTGTGATTTGCGGTTCTAAATTCTGAAATTATGAGGTTGTCTTTTGTGAGCATAGATCATTTTACCGATCAAATACGTTGCGGCAGTCATTTGGCTTAAGTTGAGTTTTAGGCTTGTGGTTCGTGGTTTTCCTATAGTTGAATACTTCTAGAAAGTATGACTATGGTTTGAATTCCATGTTGCTATTTTATCATTTGAGGCCATGGTAATCGAGCCATAAAGGTACAGAAATTAAGATGGCAAGATGTGTGATTCATGTCATGTATATAATTCGCAACACAGGTATACGTTAACCCTAACACTTTTGGAATGGAAATGTTGAAAAAAATTATCCGAGGGTGGAAATGGGCGAAATTTAGCGAGAAAAACTGGACTTGCAGACGACAGGATTCGATCCCGGGTCCTCCAGCATGGATGACGGGGTCTTAGTCTACTCGGCCAGGGAGTCACGCGCCCGCAATTAACAATTCCGTGCGCATTTATCACCTGGTGTCAGTGCCCGGCGAGATAGACTGAGGTGACACGTGCCTCCAGCATAGTTTTCAAATGGGATTTAATGGGGTTCAGGGCTGTGAGGGTTAAGATACGCCTAGTCGTTTTGACTTAGCGAAAATATAGAAGAGGAGATGATTTTCTATTCAATTAATGATGATATGAATAAAGTGACATCATGGATGGTTACATGGAATCAAATTGTGTCAGCCGCTTCTCTATCCAAGGACGACAGATGATGATTAATAAACTAGTATTACATGTTTCTATTACATTCATTTCTATGACTGGGAAATAAACTCGACGAAAACCAGGAAACAAAACAACGATAGAAACCGAGAGCTAGAGCAATAATGAAGATACCACTATTTGATTATGAATCCATCTTTAATATACAGCTCAGTTCCTACAGCCTAATTTGTATAAGCGTTAACTTGATAGGCAGGATCAACCCTGCCGTTTCTTCTTCATGATACATAGCTTGCCTATACTGTTTATGTATCGCTGACATTGTAGAAACTTCTGAACCATTAGGAGCCTTATATACGGATATTCTGTTAAATAAATTTAAAAAACAAATAAAATAAATTCTCATGTTTTATATTTCTTATATATATATATATTATGAAACCTCTTTCTATTGTTCAACTGAAAAGGTACGAACGCACCCTTGTCATATATTTAAAAGGCTTTCCCCCGAGAACAGCAAGCTAGAGACAATTTTGTTTGCATGCAGGTATGATTAGGGCCTGTATTATATACAGGGCTGATGGATCGTCACTTATAATAAGGCTAACAATTATGCATAGTATGACCACGGTGTAAGCACTAATTCCTATCAATTCACTTTCATTCAGGGCGGGTATGGTCACCTGTAAATAGGTGCATTGGTAAATACATGCATATTTATTATATAAGCATAATGCATAACGAATGTGGTCAACGTTAAATCACATACTTAACGTTTGCAAATAACCATATTATAATGTCCACTATTGTTTTCTTTGCGTGCGTGTGTGGGGGCGGATGTGCGAGTGCTATCGATCTTTTTATCACAATTTTATTTATTTTCTAAATATGTTTTCAACGTAAATCAATGTTTTTTTAAGGAAGGTGTTATGCTGTGGTCACGATCCAAATCATCAAATCACCGCATTAAATGTTTTCTATCAAATATTTGTTTTTAGGATTGGGGCTAAACTAGAGCCTACCCAGGGAAATGTTGATTATTTGCCTAATAATTGTATAACGTGAATCAAAATGGCATTATTATAAATAGTAGTTTCGTTTGATCACCCGACCAGATTAATGAGGAGTATATTGTAACCAGCCAAATGCCTATCAAAATGAAATAATTTCCAGTTATTTAAAGCAAGTTCTAATAGTTTAATATATTCAGATCTCTTCTTTATGGAACGTTTCATTTTACTTTTATTCAATAAGGCAAATTAGACAACTTCAATGTCTTATCTACGGAACTAATACTAAATAAACACGACTTTCACGCCAATATTAACACGCTATAAATACACAGAGCGTTTGCAGTAATAACACAAATTTACCGATATTAACATTTGAAAATAATAAAAAATGTATTGAAGTAACAACATTTAATAAAACCAAATGTAATATCTTTGGCTTTAAATATGATGATATCATGAATGTTTGCGGACTATGGCTACCAAAATTAAAAATACTTGTTACTCAGTTGACGTGGGTTGGATGATCAACATATCTAATGCAACGATAAATGTAAATTATGAGATCAAGTGTAAACAAGTGTTACTGTGGAGAATACTCCCATTATTGCTATACAACTTACAAAAATCTGACCAATTATGTATTATTCTTGTCGTCATAATAAGATGATGGGTTTATATTCTTAGCAAAGTCATTCTAGAGGCCTGTTAATTCTGTTAGTAAAGATTCCGTATATGATACACAACACAATAATGTGGGAATGTCAATTTCTAAGCATGCAATCGACGTTCAATTAATAAATTTCACTGACATTTTAGTATAAGACTATTATTATAATGACGATAAACTCATTATAGGCTAGGATCTGGGCCCGGGTGCTGGAGGTCTAGGCTAGAATCTGGGTCCGGGTGCTGGAGGTCCGTGGTTTAAATCCCGGGGGAGACGGGTGACCTTTCTGGTGAATTTTGGGGGTCGGAAAACAAATCTGTTGCCGTGTGGTGTACTAGAGTTAGGGTTATTGTTTGCGTGGTGATCGGCATCTTGTTCTTGTTTTGGATATTTTCAATATGTATAACACGTCAGATAATTGTCACTCAAAGGCTATGTCATATTATCTTCCAAGGAGCGTTGAACAGGAAAACGAATGTGATTGAATGGGATTTTAAGGGAGTGATGGGGGCGGGGAGTCAAACGAATGTTATCAGGTCATTTTTCAAATAGAGCGTTAAAAAGGGAAACGTACATTATTGAGTAATCTTTAGAGGGAGCGCTGGAACGGGGTAACGCACGTCATTCAGTGGTTTAATGAGTGATCATTAGAGAGACTACTATTCTTAAAAAAGTCTCCCTTACATCGGCAGATTCAGATTATATATCACGGTAAGAAGCTATAGAATGAACTCTTTAACCAGAAGTCA
Source organism: Ophiura sarsii (assembly GCA_035610835.1). Classification (NCBI taxonomy): domain Eukaryota; kingdom Metazoa; phylum Echinodermata; class Ophiuroidea; order Amphilepidida; family Ophiuridae; genus Ophiura; species Ophiura sarsii. The sequence goes on along the minus strand of CM069441.1, from coordinate 139,185,561 downwards.
CAAACAAACAATCATTTGAAAGATAGTTCAAACAATGTTTCCACATTATACACATTAAACGATTTCCTTGGCAAACATTAATCTGTCGTATACCATACATGTCTAGCCGATTGTGTTTTATTTCGTGTATTTTTATATTTCTATTATTCTGTTTTTGTTATTGTTTACTTTTGCCGTGTTATGTTTTGGTCTCGTTAGTGTATATAAGCTTTGTTTTCCCTGTATTGTAATAAGCATTTAGTCTTGTCTAAGAGTCCACATCATATAAGCTCGACTGGTAGGTTTTTTTTCTAGGGCTCCTACTTTCACTCTTACTTTATACTATTATTATTTGTACTCATAGGATTTAATAGCTGTTCTGGAACCATGAAACATATGTGATTGAGCGATCTTTTAGACAAGTGCCGGAACAGGAAAACGTACGGTATTTGCTTATTTATCTACTGGTCTTTAAAGGGAGCGTTGGAACAGGGAAATTTAAGGTATGGGATAATATTTAAAGTGAGAGCTGGACATAAAGACAGGTGGTTCTCCATGACCGGCTAGTGCATCGCAAGTTCCCAGCCCGAACGTCATTGAGTAATCTTTAATGGATACGCTTGAAATGGAAACGTACGGTATTCAGTAATGTTTGAACGGATCACTTGAACAAGGAAACAAATTTGACACAGTGATCTATAAAAGGAGCGCTAGATGAGGTAAACGAACGTTATTGGGTGATCTTTAAACGAAACACTGTTCAAAACAAATGTCATTGGATGATAAGGAGCACTGAAACAGAGGACATGCGTCATGGGGTAATATTTAAAGGCTAAATGCCATTTTTCGCTATGTTCCGGAATTGTGTCTGAAAACAACAAGATTCATAACATTGGACAATCTTTTATAGTTAGGACTGCGCCTGAGAGTGGCACCTCCGAGGGGAAAAGTTGGAACATTTTATGTACTAATGGGAATGGCATTCTGTATAATTATAGCCTACACCAAGATCATTTCAATTGGACAATCTTAACTGTTATTGAATATCTTAATGGTTAATGAATAGTATCCTCTCAGAATTGGTATACCCCCCCCCCCCCCCCCCCCCCCCGAAGAATTTGGCAGCCTAACTATTGGCACCAAAAATGTTTTACCTCCAAAATTATGAAAATCACATGTTGGGTGAATAAATCACATTTGTTTGCACTTTTTTGTCTATGATACAAAAAATAAATAAGGTTAAAAAAAGATAAAAGATAAAAGAAGCTTCATAGGGAATGTTATCAGGATTATAATAAAACTCGTATGACATTCAGAGTTTTTTGCCTGCCTGTTCATCAATCAAGTCCCCATTTTGAAAAAAAATGGAAACAAACATATTTATGTTCGCGCTACCAAACCCTCAAATGTAAATTTCGCAATGGTACGCGCAGATGTAACCCAGACTCGCGCACAGAACCTCAATAGGTTGTTAGCATAAGCATATTATACTAATGACTTCTTTTTTCAGACTTTTTTGTTTGTTCAGACCTATCGACCGAGACCCGGACCGATACCGAGTTGAGTGTAACATCTGTTACATAGGGCCATGTGTTTTGAACTTGACACCCTTCCCGTTGCATGTCCAGATTTTTACATTTTACACCATCTGAGATTCAAATTAGCATATCGCCATAACTACTTTTTCTACCCCATAAAAAGTTTATATTTTCTGAACGGTAATCTCACAAGGAATCAAAATAAGCTACTGGAATTTAAATAGGACCTAATGGTAACATGTTGTGATTAAGAATGTTCAAAATATATCGATTTTTTCATATTTTGATTAAAGCTCAATAATAATTTTATACAGATCCCAATCATAATTTAACTGTGCATATTATTAGTTCCTCATGCAATTACCCATCAGAAAAAAATGGTTGTCAATGGTAACTTGTTGAAATACACTATATCGGGAAGTAATGAGCACAAACGTTTAAATTTCATATCTATTAGAGTTTACAAGTATATTTTTGGAGGTATGCACCCTATCCTGATTTGAACGGCATCCAAAAATGTATAATTTTGCTATCATCGGTTGAATACCTTTGTTGATATAGTCATGTATGTAAAATCGATGAATTAGGGCAAGTTCACTGTGTAGCGAATAGGGAGAAAGCCAAGGACAATGTAATCGATTCATGATTACAATTGCTACATAATAGTTGTCACGTTTGTTGAAACAGAATCTTATAGAATTTAAAATAATCTATCAAATGAGAGCAAAATCATATTTATACCATACAGGGATGAGGAGTTGAACGTAGGTTAATTGAACGTAGAGGTTGATAGAGATTGTACACAGCGCCACCGCCGACGCCGCCACCGCCACCGCCACCACCCCTGACTTTCACAATATAATCAATCATATCTCAGCCAATCAGTTATAGAAATACCTGATTTATTCACACAATGTAGCTAGATAAATAGGCTTTCAAATGACACCTCAACCATAGCTCTACCACATTTATTTGTTGAGTAAATAGAGAGAGGTGCAAGATTCGTCACCAAAACTGCAACGCCACCACCCTTTTTTTATAGTTCAAAACACATGGCCATAGTAAAGCGTGATCCGTATACAGTTCATCCCACGTTGAAAAAGAAACACTGGCAATTATGATTGGTTTTATGTATATATATCTTTTTTCCCTGGACAATATTTAATAGTAATTCTTTTTGAATCAAATCTTTCTAAACTTATTCCATTGAATAAAACATACTCGGATCACCATTTAAAACTGCTACGGTATGGGGATTCACGGTAAACGCGTGAAGACGGAGTTCTTTTTCAAATAGGAATAAAAGATGTGGGCGTATAGTAAATTGATTATTGTCGCGTTGAGTTGTTCACCCATGGCTGCGCCGTTCAAGAGAGTAGTCGTGGGCCCTCTATAGTTTAGATTCAGTGATTCTACATAAATTTATATTTTCCAATTGATCAAACCTAGAATTATAATTGATATGATTACTATGATTATTGCTAATCTCGTAAAGTATGTGTACACTTTCAATCTGGCATTCCTACTTGAAATTAATTGTTGATATAAACAAGTGTATACAAATGTTTTATGATGATTGTCATGGGCAGAATTCTGAAGCTTTGTCCAACTCAAGTGGAATGAATAAACTAAAGATCATTTTTATATTTGGCCATGTATTTTGAACTCGCCTCCTTTCATGTTACACACGGATTTTGGATTTCACGACATGATTTTAACTTTACACATTTATATTTGCTTGTATACCCCCATGAGGTAGTAAAAATATACATTTTCTGACGAGTAATTGCATGAGGAGACCAAATATGTCATTGAAATTAAGTACGACCAAGGACTAAAATGGTATGATTCACAGTGTTGGGTAAAATATCAGATTTTTTGAATTTTGAATTTGAGATCCATATATTTGTTTATACCTTCCCCTATCATTATTTACTTTACATATTTAAATTCCTCATGAATTTACCCATCCGATGATATATAATTTTCAAAGGTTACTACGTCGGTAAGGTTATTACCGGCTAGTAAATATCTCCAACTTTCTATTTTATATATTTTGAGAATTTTCAACAATTTTTAAGGATGTACACCCTTCCCTGATCTAAACTGCATTTCTTAATTCCTCTAGTTACAAGCTTTTCAAAAATGTATACTTTTGCTATCATAGATTGAAAAACTTTTTCTGTTATAGTCATTTTTATAAAACCGGTAAGGTAAATTGAGGCTGATTATTCATGTTGACTGTGTAGCGAATAGGAAAAAAGCTGATGATCATGGTCTTATCCATAAATAATTAGTTGTTACAAATAGCTGACAAGTTTGTTGAACCACATACTTAAAGCAGAGAGATGTTATTACACCTCCCTGCTTAAAGACTACTAAATATCCTTTAAAATGGGACCAGAATGGTGTTTGTAACATCAGTTATTGTAAAAAGAACAAAGCATGGGATTATCCCAATTGAGTTTGTACAGGCGGCACCCCTTCCGGCGGCACCCCTTCCGGCACCAACCCTGGTCCCCAAACTTCAAACAGCTGTAGATCCCCTTCTGTATTAGCTATACCAATGCCATTTTGCAGGCAGATAGCTTGTTATTAGGGCTTTAAAATGATATCACATTTGTTGAGATAGCTTTTGTGGTTTTAAAAATATTTAAGGGATATAACAGCATGAAACTAAAAAGTGTAACAGCACCACCCTATTGGGAGGCGAGCTCATAACGCATGACCATTTATAAAAAGAGATTGGTCCATAATAGCTGGTCATGATTCAAGGCTTTTCTGTTACAACGGGTCGTCTTCCATCGGCGACCTGGACCAGTTATATCACAGGTGGTTACTATATCTAAACTTGCTTATGCACAGTTTTCCAACGTCATGATGGTCATAAATGTTGTGATAGTTGAATATCACAATTTCAGTGGTTAATACAAAACATGTAGACAGTTTACGCGAAATGACTTAAAGGTAGATGACCCGATCACATTTTCGTAACACAGAATTATTTCAAACATACGGAGATTTTCATATCATATCTGAAATTTGACGGCCTAAATCGGTATAATTACGGAGAAATCGATGAAATAACGTCGAATTACCGCGAATGGGGGTAACCACCGATATAGTTTGTGTACTACTCAATGGGTACAGTTCACAGCATCTTGTGCGTCTAAAAACAGAACCATTAGAGCTATGCAACTCAAACTTTGGAACACGACTTTTTTAGGGATGACCTTTCATGTAGAATAGAAAACTTCAAGTTGAAAATCGGAACATCTACCTTTAACTAGAGTGTAAGACCATAGCTGCTTAACTATATTACATTTGAAAAAGAAATGGTCGATATAATCAATTACATTGCATATGTGACAAATATTATTATCTACTTTACCCATCTTACATAAAAGTACTTTGGTGTGATAAATGTTGTGAAGGATTTTCCAATTTAATGAGATCAACCTCGCTTCATCGGTGCACTGCGGAGTGGCGAGCCAAATGTTGGTCCAATTGAAAAAGTAATTGGGGAACCTAAGTGACCAGAAGTGTGTACACAGAGGAGGAACATACAAATTGTTAATCATGGCTTTTCCATAACTTTTGTTTGTACAAGTATCAATAGAGACTGAATTAAAACAAACATCTTTTCCGTTGTTGTTAGGAGTCATGGTATTGTCATCAGGATTATGTGCTAATTTCCTATCAATGCGAAGCGCATTGCAGGGAGCGTAATACTGTCAAATTACGGCACCCTTATGATTCTGACGATTACGGATATGGTTAATGGTATACAAATATGGACTGTTCATGAGGGAAATGGAGTGAACTATTGCCCCCCCCCCCCCAATAGTGCATTGTAATAAGTAGACCTATGCATCAATGATTGAAATAAAGAGACATTCAATTTACAATAGATTAATATAACACTGTTAGTTATCATGCAAATTTGGAGTATTTATTGAATTTATAATATTAACAAATTATAATGAAAATATCATGATGATGATAGAGGCATATATTGGTCAATGATTAGAATAAAAGTGACTCAGTTTACAAAGGATAAATCTTGTTTGGTATATGCAAATTGGTAGGCACAATCAAGCATTATAGTGTTTATTGAATAGCACCAAGAAAACCAAATTTATTATTTTATTTATATCATCAATGTTGCGACTCAAATGTATTGAAAATGGCATAGAGCCGATTTCATTAAATCTAAAGTAAGTCCCATCAGTGGTGGTGGAGGCATCAGATATTTTAGGGTGGGGGGGGGGGGGTCTTTTGTTTAAATCGATAAAGGTATTCCCCAAGTTCGCAAAGTACGATCGATTTAGGCAGTGTTCAGTGTATTATATAATGCTCGTTGTAAATGGAAAACTACATTTTTGTTGAACAAGAATTTCAAAACAAGGTGAAAAGGCTATATTTTTTCATAAAAAAAACAAAGACAAATGAAAACGACACTTGATTTCCGCGTTTTGGGGGGTCGGTCGCTTGTGTGCAAACACATAATTTTTAGGCCTTACATCAAGCTTTCAAAGGGGTTTTTTAACCCTTAAGAGCTTAGTTATTAAAGATAAGATAACCGTCGTGAAATGTTAAATTTCAAAAAAACCATTAAATTATGTGTTAAACGATAATTTCTTAAATTCTTCACAAGTCTGACCTCGTTTAACATTTCCAAAACTAATAAATAGGTTGTTCAGGTATGATGCGCTCATGCAGAATAGTAAACTTCACAACGCCCGCTGCCAAAAGTGCCCAGTACATTGCGCTTTGCAACAATATCCTTGCAGTGTACGATTCCTTTTTTCCATGTGTACATTTATATAAAACATGAAATATAGCACTAGTATAGTGGCTACCAGTTTCAACAGATTGATAATTATCAAAGCATAATTCTATTCTATATCAAATACAGCAATGGTATCGCTACGGGTTTGACAGGAAGTCAAAGCGTGATGCATACAGTAGTTCCTTCTACGAGGGTCATTCAATAAGTTCTACCTTCTTACTCATAACATCGTTAATATGAATGTCAGCCTCATGACATTTGTTATGATTATTGCTCTGAATCTTAGCTACACATTTATATAAAATCATAATTGATATCTGTTTCACTTTTGTTATGATGCGGTCAAATCATGAGAGAAATCCTGGACAACGGAAACGGAAAATTACCTTTAACATAGCAGGCTCTCTAGGGAGGGGTAAACTTAATGGTTGTCCTGATCTGGTTCTGGCTGATCAAAGGGCATATTATTTCCTAAGAAATCAGTCACCTATATTGTTCATATCTGTTAAAGAGATATCTGACATATTGAATGGTTATAATTGGGCAATAGATACGATTTGTCTCTTAGAATGTGACAAATGAACAGCGCGTAGGCAATATGTTGCTGTTTTTCGTTCGTTTCCGCCGCGCTAAATGGAAGTTCACTGTATCTCCAGAAAAGTACAACCATTACTCAGATCAATTTAGGATGAATTTGTAGCTGAGGTTCCAAGCTACAATTGTGTAATATATAATACTGGCTTATATAATAACAAAGTTATGAGGTAGGAGGTAGAACTTATTGAATGGCCTACATAGTTTCGGTTCATTTGGTTGGTAATAGTGAGTACTGCGCATAACAAGTGAAACGTAACACAGTCAACTTGTACCGTGAAAACCTCGTCTCATTAATTGTGTCTCGACAGTGCGCAATTTGAGTTTGTTCTTAGCTTCTATATAAACACTCGTCTACGTTCGGAGAGCATTTGGACACATGACCATGGCAATGATGGCGTTACATTATACCACTGCCACCATGCTTTTACAAGTATTGATTCTGAACGTGTTTATGGGACGCCGTCATCTTATCACCGCATTTCTTGCAAATTGCTCGTTGCAATATTCCTCGCCTGGGGATATTAATTTAGGTGGGATTTTCTCATTTTATACCAACGCTATATCGCCTTGTGCGGAACACGGAGGCCATCTATTTCCTAGAGGTGTTTTCCAAGCAGAGTCCCTGCGCTTCGCAGTTGACATGATTAATAATAGCACCGAAATATTGCCGAATGTTACTCTTGGGTATCACATTGTAGATGATGGTTGGTCCGAGCATGTAGCCTTGGAGCACACCCTGAATTTTCTTAAGGATAGTGTCTGCACCGCTTGTTGCAATGACACATCTTTTTCATCTATCGGTGACGTAGTAGGAATCATTGGTCTGTCGAGAAGTGCAACTACTGTTCCGTCTGCACGTCTTGCCCAGTTGTACGATATGACGCTAATCTCATATTATGCTAGTAGCGAAGAACTTGCAGACAAATCTAAGTTTTCATATTTCTTAAGAACTGTTCCGCCTGATGGATTGCAAGTTGGAGCAATAGTAGACCTCTTGGAGACATATCAGTGGAACTACATCGGCCTTGTTCACTCAATCGACAGTTACGGTATTCATGGTGCAAGGCAATTGCAGTTACAGATTGAAGCACGTAGAATCTGCGTCGCCTTTGTCGCTTCCGTCTCGGACAGTGCCACTGAAAAGGAACTAGTTGAAGTAGTAACCACATTTGAGAAGTTTCCAATGGCTAAGACCGTTGTCATGTTTGCCTCTGCAAGAGTTGCAAATACGGTTCTTGAACAAATTAAGAAAGCTAACATGACCCGTGAAATCACGTGGATTGGGTCGGATGATTGGGGATATGATTTGCTAAACAAAGGCTTTGCGGAGATCACAAGAGGAGCGATTTTCACGAGGTTTTTTAGTATCACTATACCGACTTATGAAGATTATGTAAAAGAACTGAAGTATAACGACCCCTCGCTTAGCCCGTGGATTCGAGCTTATTGGAATATCCAGGCAGCTGCTCGAGATTGCTCAGATATACATTCATGTGACTGGATTGTTTACGATGATTTCAGTGCCATATATAACACTCTATCAGTAATTGATGCAGTATACGTATATGCCCATGGATTGCACACGCTCTTATCAGAAAATTGCGGGAATGACGACATTGAATGTCAAATTGACTATGCTCAGAGAATAAGAAGAAAAGATTTGTTTCGCCATTTGAAAAATGTAGATTTTAAAAGTTTTGGTGGACGTTTCCGGTTTGATGAAGACACTAATCCTCCGGGTAAATATATCTTACGCAATTGGCAGTTACGTGACGGTTTACATCAGTTTATTGATGTGGGACTTTGGCAAGCAACGCAATATGGTGATGCAAACTTAACACTCAACAAAAGAGAAGTCAAATTTGCCAATGAAAACGGAACTCCGTCCTCCACCTGTTGGCCAAAATGCAGTCCGGGTGAAATCATCGTTCCATTAACAAAGAAATGTTGCTACGGTTGCCAACATTGTCAAGATAACAATTATATCGTCATTAATGACACAGTATGCGATGAATGTCTCATTGGAATGTGGCCTAACGGCAACTATTCAGTATGTGTACCCATAGTTCCCACTACTATATCATGGATTCATCCGATTGTCTTAGTTATTATGATAATGGCATGCACTGGACTCATCCTTGTCGCTGGGATCATAGCAGCTATGATATTACACAGCGAGCATCGAATCATCAAAGCCTCTGGTCGAGAGCTCAGTGCTATCAATTTCGTCGGAATATGCATGTGTTTCTTGACGGCATTCGTCCTACTTATACCGCCCACCGGTCCAACCTGTATTGTGGTAGATGCTCTCATATCTCTAAGCTTCACCTTTACATATGCGTCTACTCTCTTGAAGGTCAACCGAATATTCAGAATATTCAAGTCGGCGCAAATAGGTGTCCAGAGACCTAGTTGGATTGGACCGAAGGATCAACTTGTGATATCAGCGATCGTGATTTCCGTACAGGTAAATACTATGTTCCTTAGAAATGATATATTGATCGTATATTTAGCAATTTTATATAACTATGATAACCTTTGATGCGCATGTAATCTGAACTATATAGATTTTTGGTGTTTGTTTACACGTTATCTAATAAATAACCCATCAAAAGTTCCACCGGCTCCCCTAGCATTGTACTACGCCAATGATGTATGTTATGTTAAACTGGTTATTCCGAAGTTGATACATTTAAGGCGCTGGAAGGATAGGATTCAAAGGCTTGAAGCTTGAAGCTTAAAGTGAATAATCCTTATAGCAGCTCTAGTGGGAGCTAAACTAGGATGTGGTGCTGATTTGACGTCTTAGCCAATAGGTGCGAGTAAAAAAGAAGGTGGAATGAAGACAAATACGAACAAACAAAGTAAATGTGCAGTTTACAGTATTTTGGTGCTGGGCGGAGGAAGCATGTCTCGGATGACTTGCAGAGCTGCTCCTTTGAAGGCGTTAACCGTGGGTGCTATGATGATGGGTGTTGGTAAATTATTCGAGATGCGGATGATACTTGGGTAGAATGAAAATTTGAAGGCTGTGGTGGTTGATGGTATTTGGTATTTAAGTGTGTGTCCCTGGCGAGCAAAGTATGTAGCTGGGATGACGCATGGTGGAAATTGTATGTTGACTAAATTGTAGTGGATTTTGTAAAACATGACATTTTGGTTCAGAAGCCGTTGTACATGGAGTGGGTTCCATCCCAGGGTGGTAATGAGGGATGACACAGATGTTGTCCTCCTGTAGTAAGCACAGACAAACCTCGATGCTGCACGCTGGACTTACTCGAGCTGGTTTACCAATGTTGATGTGAAAGGGTTCCAGACTTCTGAAGCGTATTCTAGACGTGGCCGAACTAGGGATTCGTAAGCCCGGATCTTTACGTTTTTGGAACAGGGAGGTAGAGTCCTGCGGACTAGGCCCAGAGCCCGGTTTGCCTTTTTAATGGTGGTTTGGCAATGGCTGTTCTAACGGAGATCATCTGCAATCGTTACATCAAGATAATCATGCTCTTTAACGCTCGAGAATGGCTCACCAAAGATGGAATATGTGAACACACTGGGCTGACGCTTGCGGGTGATACTGAGTGATGCGCATTTCTTGATGTTAAATTCCATCAGCCAGGTGTCTGCCCATCGAGCTAGCGTTTGAAGATCCTGTTGTAGAACTTGATGGTCTTCTGGCGAGTGGATCTCACGGTACACTATGCTGCCATCCGCAAAGAGCCTGATATTGGATTGGATGCTTTCCTGTAGAGTAGGGATACGGCTGGTCCAAGCACAGACCCTTGTGGGACGCCAGATGTGACCGGAGCCCATTATAAGTGTCTACTAACCTTTAATAAGCATAAGTTGTATGTGAAATAAAAATAAAGAAAAGAAAATATGTTATTTTATCTTTTCAGGTGATCATCTTACTTAGTTGTGCTTTCATTGCCCCGACTAAACGAGCCCTACTCGTTCCCAATAGATCTGAGTGGTACTCCGAATACTACTGTCGGTTTGACTATGGGTTCCTTGCAGCATGTGCTTACAACGCAATACTCATTCTTCTTTGCTGTTACTACGCTTTTATGACCAGAAGAGTTCCAGATAACTACAACGAGTCAAAGTTCATTGGAATCAGTGTCTATTCTAACGTTGTGGTGTGTCTCTCTGCAATACCTGTATATAGCGTTGCCAAATCTGCACTTAATAAAGTGTCCATCGTGTGTCTAGCTCTCATTGTGAACGCTTATTTGCATATATTATGTGTCTATGTCCCAAAGATATATGCTGTGAGGTTTTTGCCCAAGGAAACAAGCACTCAAAATCAGAGTCTCAGTACTCAGGATAAATTAGATTCCCGAGATACTCTTAAATCATATACAACTAAAGCAATGTCAGATAGTGTCGGCACACCTCGTCACAAAACATCAACAAACGATATTGAACTATCGATAAAAAGTTGAAAAAGCTTGTAACACGGTTATCTTTTCATACAGTGCAACCGAATACGATTCAAGTGAAATGTACGATTTATTAACGAATCTATATGTAATTTGTTCAATACTATTTCATTAAAAATTGAGGTTTAACTACTCTACTACAACGTATACTTATAAGTAGGAGAGCTGGTATACGGTATTTCTAAATAAGAAAAGAATAGTAAAGAAAGAAATGTAACGGTGTATGTACCAGTTGACTTACTCAGGTCTAGGTATATTATGTGATCTTTTCCAGGGACGCCCTCAATCCTCAAAAATAAAATGAAAGCAGAGTTTCTTGCAGATTTACATTTCTGATCATAAATTGTACATACATTCCAAGTTACAGGGCGGTACGATTCTTAGTTGCTTCAAAATCATGGTTTTAGAGTGAAATTAAACTGTCGGAGTTTGCGCCGACAACTTGTTTTTACTGTAAATTCACTCTAAACCATGATTTTGAGGTAATTAGGAATCGTATCGCTATGTAACTTGGAATATATTCATGATTTATGATCCGAAATGTAAATCTGCAAGAAAATCTACTTTCTAAAAAAAATCATGAATAGAGGGCGCTCTCTGGAATAGATCACATTATATGCCTTTAAAGGTAGATGTTCTGATTGCTGGCCCAATTTTTACATGAAAGGTTATCCTCACAATTTTTGGATTCCAAAGTTTTTGTTCTTATTTTAGAAGCACAAGGTCACAAGGAATTTGCCAATTGAGTAGTACACAAACTAGTGGGTGGTTAACCACTTTTGGCAGTAATTCACCACATTTTAGCCTATGATTTCTAAATGGAATATTTCCGGCTCCTAAATAAATCTTGATGTGAAAAAAAATCGGAACATATATTCCAAGTGATCGGAACACATATACCTTTAAATGTTATTTGTGTGATGTGCGTGCGTTTTAAAGCTGACAATTGCATCGTCAAACAACGATAGATGTATCAAACGCCATGTGAATGGAATGTTAATAGTATAGGCTACAGTTAAAATTGCGATTTCCGTTTAAGTAATGCCACTCCAAAAAGTGTTATTATCAAACACAAATAACATGCTGAAGAACTTTAAACTTCCTGTACGAGGTGAAAACCGAAAAACGCCTTTAAAATAACGCTTCAACTGTTGCTTTTAAAACAATCAACGGATTTATTTTAAAACACTTCCATATAATTAGTTTGTGTAATCTGTCATGCATGGACAACTTTATTTGGCAACTGGCCGGGATTTGTACTAAACAGAACAAAATCTAAAGATTTTGTGCAACAAAGTGGGCCATTTTAAAAGTTTGAAACTCACATGGACTTCATTTTTGTAATTGTTCGAGTGTTTGAATGTCAAGTGTTTATAAACAAACCGAAACCATTAAATTATACTGAAGGTGTTTTTGACAATTATTATAAACACAAATAATATGGTATATGATTATAAAAATAAGCCTCCAAATTGCAAAATACAATAGTAAAGGTTATTCATACTATAAACAAAAGCTCACAAAATTGGCTAATACATTTATACCAACATGTTATGGAAATGGTGAATAGATATTTGGACTAGAGAAGGCCATGTAACATCCATATATATGTAAAATCTTATTATTGCGACAGTATTCGACCTACATGAACCCCATTAGTGTTGTATTATTAATACTACATGTATTACAGTCAGTTGTACGCATTTATAGTTATCCATCACCATTTCATTGGTGTTAAGTGAATTGCAATTATTGGAGTCGTAATTTCTTATTATGAATGCTTGTATATCTGGTTTACGGATCTCTGCTATAGAGTATTACTCATAATGAGATGGCAAAGCCGTATCGAATAATAATATGTAACGATACAAATTATACAATTACAATTTTGTCTCTATACAAAGAATATAAACATATTCATTGCATGGTAAGAGGGGAAATATGGCCAACCATTTTCCCGAGGTACTGGCTTATCTTCCCGAACCCAGACTTATTCAGTACCGATGGAAAATTATGTGCCCCATTTTCACTTTCACAATATAAACCATGTAGTATTTGTTTTATTGAACTTCATTGGGACTCTGAGGATGAGGTTGTAGGGAAACAGGCTATTACCATAAGTATGATAACATTTACGTACTGGGTTGGTTTTACAAGCCTGAAATAATATGAGTATTTAACGTCAGGGCCGAAAATAAGGGGACATCTCAGCTGCTTATATTATTTTTTGGTAACGAAAAACTCTCACTCGGATTTAAAATTGGGCCAGATGGGCCCAAGCCCAGGGTCCCAGATTTTGGGGGCCACCAAAATTTAAAGTAAAGTAAAGTTTTATTATTGATAATAATAATAAGTATATTTAACATAGTTTCATGACATTGGTAAACATTGGTAAAATGTATCAAGGTTCACTCCAGTGCATTCTGTGGTTTTCACAGCAAGACGGGTTAAAATTACAGAGGTTTTTAGCTTTTGACCCCATAGTCGATCTCACATCTGATGATATTCATGATATGATCTACCAGAGCCACCAACATCATTATAATTTCATAATCAGGACATAAACATTTAGCACAGGAATCAGGAAGATGTTAAAAATACAAAGAACGGTTCTTTGTTTATCTAACATCTTCCTGATTCCTGTGCCACAAGTTTCTGATCCTATGGTTTGTAAAACCAAACAAAATAAGGAAGCTTTTGCATTTTACCAGGGCAATAACAATATATTGTCAGGAAGTTTTCCGCGAAATCAGGAAGGGCTGGAACCTGTACAACCCAGATATAGTGGAACCTCATTAACTTAATACAAAGTTGCTTTGGTATGCTTAAAAATAAATATTCTTAAAAGGCTGTACCAATCACTAATACAATGTTGCACATCAGGTTGGTTAGCTAACCAATCATAATTCGAATTGACATAATTAATTAATTAAGTGCCAGAATAATTCCAATAATTTATAATTACCCATTTTAATTACCATGGTTAATATTGACAATTAAATATGGGGCTGGATCCTGGCTTCTCTACTACTTAAAGAACTTTGATGGCCAGATTACTACCAAAATAGCAAATAGCGAAAGGTATGGTGATTTTGTCAGCAAATGTGTTACTTTCGCTTTTACTGAGTCTCAGGATTTTTACTTAAACAACCATTTTTGCTTGAAATCTCGTTTAAATCAATAACACTAAATATTGAAATTGGTGATTTTGACACATTATTGTACTTTTGTTTGGTAATGTTATTGTTTGTAGTTATAAATAAAAAAAGAAGGAAACCCTTATTGTTTTTGTTATGTTTCTTAATTATAGTTTCAAAATGCAGTCTAACTTAATTCGGTGGGCAAAGTGCAGGGGTTGCAAGGGTGCAGACTGCAGAGCCCCTTGCTGTGGAGAATTTGAAAAATTGGTCCACCAAAAAGTCCATTTTTTTGCTGTAAACTATTTTCTATATAGCTATTTTCCTTCAAATTACTGAGTCTCTGGCCTTTTTTAACTATTAAATAAGCATTTTCGTGAAAAAGTTGTAATCTCATTTCATTCAATAAAACTCAAAAATTAAAGCGATTATCTTGACCCATTTACTTTTGATTGATGATGTTTTGTACGTAGTTAAAAATAGAAAGAAGGAAAAACATTATTGTTTTTGTATTGTTTTGTTATTATTTTCAAAAAAATGAAGTACTCCAACTTATGTTATTGGGCAAGGGGTCGGGGTTCCAAGGGGGCAGAGATGTGGAGAAAATTAAAATCAGTCCACTAAAAAGAAAAGTTGTTGCTGTATTTCTTAGCTATTTTCCTTCAAATTACCTGTTTATTTTTACTAAGCATTTTCGTGAAATCTCATTTAAATCATTGACACTCAAAAATGGAAGTGATTATTTTGACACATATGTGTACTTTTTGTTTGGTAATGTTTGTGTACAGGGTTACAAATAGAAAGAATGACAAACACTGTTTTTGTATTGTTTTGTAATTATTTTTTCAACAAAAACTAGTCCAACTTACGTTGTTGGACAAGGGGCAGGGTTGCAAGGAGCCCTTGTTGCGGGCATTTTGTTTATTTGAATTTAGTCCGCTAGCAACACTATTTTTAGCTGTATTTTTTATTCGCCTTCATAATTACTGAGTCTCGGGCCTTTTGTTTCTTCACTATTAAACAAGCAATTTCTTTATATCCTCAAAAGTTATACTTTTGAAAAGAATAAATGAAATTATTTAGGATCTTATGTTATGAGTTACTCTTCAGGATTTTTTTCTTTTTAAAGCTTGTTTTGCAGTAAACACGATAAACCGATATTGTATAAACCTTTAAATATGCAGCTCTTTTTTTCTGCTCATCATTGTACACATTATCATCACAAGTAAATGTGCACAAATCATATTAAAAACTTCTGCCAATGATATGGTTTCTAGCCATTCAAAACACAACCTGAATAACAAATTGATATTTCTGAATTTATCATTTGAGTTAAAGTGTTCATGAACTTTTCAGCTTTGATTATTGAATGCCATGAGCTTTGTGTGTCAACATTTGAACAGACATTTGTTTTAATTTCAACTACATTGTTTTTGAATTTCAACTGCACATTTTCCAATCTCAGTTGCACATACACTGCAAAAAGGTTGCTTAAAATACGTTGCTAAAAGTACTTTTATCATCCGTTGGTTGACGTGTTGATTAAAATTCATTCAATATATGTAGAAAGTTAGGCGTTGTATAAAAGTAAAAAATACCCAGCGTTGAGCAATTCGTCGAAAACAATGTCCTTAAAATGTTGGTGGAAACTGTTTCTGTTGCTAAAATATGTTGCGTAAAAATATTCCACTCTGGCAACTGTTGCATGAGCATTGAGGACAATCACGCAAACGTTGATGCAAGTTACGCACATGTGAATTTTAGGCAACTGTTGTCCAAAATAGCCAATTTCGTGAGCTGTTGCATACTTGAACAACTGTTGAGTGAATATAATTGCCTAACTTTTGAGTAACTAGAATTGTTCAACTGTTGGTGAAAACATGTTATCCAACGGTAACATGTTGGATATGTTGGTGTTGGGCAAATTTTACTTAACAGTTGAGCGGTTGCATACTTGAACAACGTTGTGTAAAATGTTGAGTAAATATTTAAGCAACCTTTTTGCAGCGCAGGACCACAATTAGATTTATTCTGTATTGGCATCCAAAACGGAATACACTGACAAATAGTTTAAAATTGCCATCCTTGTTTGACATATATTTGTTTATGAATATCATTTCAACGGTGGTATAGCGACGTCTCTAGCGATGAATATTGAATAGTCGATTTTGATAGCCAAAAATACACGACATGGACATATACTGAATAGTTCATGTCATGTGATCTATTTTGCACCAAAAGAATCACCATAAATATTATGTATTATGGACTATTTATACCTTCATACCCAGATAGCAAGACTACGTTTGGCAAACGTTCACAGTAAAAACACCATTGATAAGAGATGTCAGATATCATGTATAAGCCTATAGTTTAATAACATGTTAAATTAAATTACAGAATCACTACCAAACGGGAATAGTGTATGTAGCTCTGCTGCATCGCCTAGAATTCCCATTACAAGTTACCGGTTCACTACCGGGAGGAAGTGATGTATGTAGCTCTGCTGCATCGCCCAGAATTCACATTATTTTGCCTACTGCGTGTTGCTATACCAAAAATGCTCAATATATAATAAAAACTTGACACAAATAAAATACCCAACATATGGCTATATTTGATAAATTAAGCAACAGTTGCTATACAAACATGCTCAATATATAATGAAAACAATTCACAAATTAAGCAACAGTCACAAAATGCCCAACAAATGGGTAATTAATAATACCCAACTGTTGTGTAATTAAAATTGTGCAACTGCTGAGTAACTGGAATTGTTCAACTGTTGGGGAAAACAGGTGTTGGGTAAATTTTACGCAACTGTTAAGCGGTTGCATACTTTGAGCAATTGCTCAACGCTGGGGATTTTTTACTTTTATACAACGCCTAACTTTCTACATATATTGAATGAATTTTAATCAACACGTCAACCAACGGATGTTAAAAGTACTTTTAGCAACGTATTTTAAGCAACCTTTTTGCAGTGTATCTGATTATTGTCCGAGGTGAATAATGCATTAACAGGCGCGGATACAGGGGGGAGCTACCACTCATACCCCTCCCCCCCCCCCCCCCCCCCCCGATCGAGCTTTTAAACCATCTATACTTATACTATACTCATGAAATATATCAGTAGGCCTATTGCTCAACTTCTTTCGTGCATTGATAAAAAACAATGTATTTATTGGAAATGAAGAGGTGGCTTTTCGATAAAATGTTGGTCAAAAGTATACACCAGTTCGTACCAAATGAGTTCAAAAATTGAAGAAAAAAAATCCAATTCTGAGGGGGCACATCCCCCTCAGACTCCCCCTTGTTCGAGTTTTTAAACCATCTATACTTAAATCATGAAATATATCAGTATAATTTTTATGCTCAACTTCTTTCGTGCATTGATGAAATGAAGAGGTGGTATACACCTGATCGCACCAAATGAGTTGTCAATAATTAAGAACAATAATGCATATGATATAGCTTAAAATTATGCACATTGATATCCCGGACAATTATACATAAATGTTATTTAAATATTTGTTACTTCAATCATTAAGTCTTAGATATTTCAGATATCAAGTGGAATATTTTCAATCTTCACCAGGGAGGTGTGGCGAAGTCTACAGTATTTTAACAAACCAAATAAGATTACATTAATTTGGTCTATGATATTTATAAATTAATACAATGGTGTAATTTGAAATATTTACGTGAACCGTGATTTCCACCTAATCCTCCAAAGAACAATACTTATTTACAGTGTTACATCACGTAAGCTGGGATGCTCATACGTGTGTGATTTACATGTTTCTACCTACGCCTATTGCATACGCTCTGTAACGTTATGAAACAACTTTTTATTATGAGAGAAACTGGTTTAAATACCCCTAAATTGAGTTAAAACTTTCGTAAAAGTTGTTAAAATATCTCCAACCCCCTCCATCTCGCCCTCTCCCTTCTCTATTATCTCTATATACCTCTATGTATATTTCAACACTTCATTGTTGCTCTCCCTCCCCTTTCCCCTTGCCTTTGCTCGCACTGCAAAACTAGTACGATTCATACGTATAAATAACTTATACGTTAGACTGCGAGTACCAAAGTAATATTTTGTATCAACATAAGCATGATAAGAAAAAGCATCCATGAGAAAAGTGTTATTTAGTCTGGTGATGCTAAATATTATTACTTACGTATTCCTCACCTATACGTTTGCGTCATACCTAGTTTTCCACTAAGTTGATTACTAAGAAACCAATTTAGTGCAATTTTGATCGAATCATCCAATCTATCAATTATATAAATTTTATCAGCCCAGATCGTGACTCGTATCATCATCAATAGCGTTTTTCAACTGAATCGAAATTTAAAATATGTATTACACGTGTATACAGGATAAAGCATTAACCCTCGTTCTCCTGAGACGTTTTTGTAACACTGGTAGCTAAAGGGGGTTACCCCCCCCCCCCTAAAAACCCAAGGTGCAGAGTATGCTTATTTTGGTACCATGGTTTGTAACATAAACCATAAGGTTCAGGACCATATAATTAAGATATTTTTCAAAATTGGTGATTTACCCTCGGACTTTGACGGCTTACCCTACCACCGGGTAAGGTGGTACCCTCATTTCCCCCCGTTAAAATGAGCGCAAGGGATGCAAAAGCAATCACCTAGACGCCCTAGGTAACTGCCCTTTGCGTTTTAAGCGCAATCGGCGAAAATTCTTGGGGGGGGGCCTTAGGAGGACGAGGGTTAAAGACCCCGTCCATCAAAATGATCTTGACCGATAGTATCGTTGGTTTATATATTTAGAGATACACCATTAATAAGAATTTCTATATAAATATTTATAAGAGAAGCGAGAACGATTTACTGTTTAATTATACTTTCGGCGCGAATTTCTTCATTAAGATTGTAATTCTTGTCAATAATTGGTTGTATGATTGATAGAAGTCAACATAAATATAATAGGTCCCTTAAAAATAAATAATCTTCATTTTCAAATTTAGAATGCAAATATGCAAACAATTTACAGTGGTAAATTTTAATAGCTTTGCTGAGTTTTATTATATGTCAGGGTCGCACACCAAGACGTTAAAATCTAATTTGTTTTACCTGCTGCTAAGAGGTTCGCGTTCGTTAATATCTCAAGTATATAAGTAACAGTCTATTGGCAATTTCATTAGTACACCCAACTAAGTATGCATTTGACAGCCTGTCTGGCGAATGCAAAATTTGCCTTTTGTGACACCCTGTTTTTCGGATGGTCACGCTTTTTGGGGGTGAATTGAGAACATTATGATTATAATTTAAATTAACCCCTTTATCGACCGTTCGCCATACGCGGTTGTTAGCCAATGCGTGGCTGGTGTGTGCCGATGTGAAACTCAACTGGTTGTGACACCAGCCAATCACAGGCTCTCTATTCTTTCGCGGTTTATTTCGATTGCCCGGCGCTTAGTCACATCGTCGGCTGAGACCAAATTTCCCTCCCACCCACTACCCCGTTTGTGCTTGCTTCCGGGGATAAAGGAAGTCGCCATGTACCAGTCGGGCACCTGGTGCGGTTTAGGTTAAGGGGAATTGGGAGGTATCCCTAATGTGCTATGTTGGTGGTGGGTCCTGTTTGGTCCGTCTTCCTCCCATACCTCCTGCTTCGTTAGTTGTTGTGAGGCGTGAAGTGGTGGTCGGGCGGAGTCGGTGCAGGGGCATTTTCCGCGTCACCACTGTTTGCAGTGACTCAGTGGCGTAACTAGACTTTTTCATCTGGGGGGCAAGAAGGGGCAGTGACTTGAAATGGGGGGCCCATAAGATTTTTTGAGTCCAGAGATACGCGCGTAGCGCGCGAAAAATTTCGACTTTACAGCTATTTTTTGGACAATTGAGCTACAATTTGGCTCTAAACAAGCTTGTACCAAAGAATATTTCATTTTGGGAAGACATATGCGCGCGTAGCGGGCGAAACATTTTCATATGTGTACTTTTGACCATCATAATTCCATGATTCCTTTCGTCAAATGAACCGACAGTGCCAATCTCAACCGACACGATGTCATTATTGGTGGGATTTGGTGTGTACTTTGTTTGTAAATTTCATTTACAGCCGTACTTGATTTCATTTGGGGGGGCAAGCGGGGGGGCAAGGGTTCCAAGTGGGGGGGCTCCCGCCCCCCCCCCCCCCCCCCCCCCCCCCCCCCTGCCCCGCTGGTTACGCCACTGCAGTGACTATATGAGACTTGCGTTGCGGGGCTCATGGGAAATGTTTTCGCCCCGGCTCCCTCAAACAGCTCATTCCCGTCATGTCCACATTGTGTTCGTCGTGTCCACCATTGTGTTCCTTGCATAATGATTGTCATGTCTACGTCGTGTTCGTATACCGTATCCTGTTAGACATTCGCTCTTCCATATTAGTAAATGATATAAAGTAATGTCTTAAGTCGTGGTGAAATTTGATGAGTCTGTCGTTGTCACCCATATAAATTGGTATGTTCTACAATAAAACTATTCCAATAATTTTATGTCTCAGCCAGTCCTTCCAATTCCTATCTTGTGTTTGTCTTATTGGGGTTTATGGGGGGCATCTAAGGGCAATTAGTATTGTGAATATAGTGGCAAAAGCAATGTTGATTTGTGACATGCACACTGGTATTGAAAACAAAACACCAATCAAACCTTATCACAGAGGAAAAGTAAAGTGCCTGATATGATTTAGTCTAAGCTTCGTGTGTCCGTGATGGATTAGAATTATAAGTGGGAGACACAATCAAATCAGCTGGCCGTCAAAGAAGATCACCAATCAACGCCAAAAAGTATCACTTTTCGTTTAATTCATTATTCGTGTCAGCACACCTTAAATTGAGCGGTCTAATCTTTTAAAAAAACAAAGTAATATTTGCAGATTTAAAGGTAGATAACCCGATCACATTTTCGTAACACAGAATTATTTCAAACATACGGAGATTTTCATATCATATGAAAGCTCGTATTTTTCTCATCATCATACTGAAATTTGACGGCCTAAATCGGTATAATTACGGAGAAATCGATGAAATAACGTCGAATTACCGCGAATGGTGGTAACCACCGATATAGTTTGTGTACTACTTCAATGGGTACAGTTCACAGCATCTCGTGCGTCTAAAATAAGAACCATTAGAGCTATGCAACACAAACTTTGGAACATGACTTTTTTAAGGATGACCTTTCATGTAGAATAGAAAACTTCAAGTTGAAAATCGGAACATCTACCTTTAATTAAAACAGTTGTCAACAGAATCTAAAACTAGAACTAACGTGTTTGTATTTGAATCGCAAATTATGTCAAAGTTTCAAAATCTATACAAGTGGCTGTAAACATTGGAGAGATTGCATAATGAAACTAATTTGAAAACAACGATATTTCTTGTTATCGTTTAGTAGGTGTAAATACTGCAATTTCAATGGTTAGCACATATATCTGATCCATATCGTGTAAACAAGAAAGTCAAATCACGCGATATATTCCATATCGTCCATTAACCGTGTTACCAGCATTTGCTTGGTATGATCGGTAAGATATTACGTGTAAAGCGATTGCTTTGCGTCTGTGTAAGA
This sequence comes from Ophiura sarsii, assembly GCA_035610835.1. Classification (NCBI taxonomy): domain Eukaryota; kingdom Metazoa; phylum Echinodermata; class Ophiuroidea; order Amphilepidida; family Ophiuridae; genus Ophiura; species Ophiura sarsii. Next base: position 139,163,492 of record CM069441.1, on the reverse strand, counting down.
GTTGCTTAAAATACGACAACTAAAATGACGGATGATTTAAACGCAACTGCTGAGTCGATTTTGGTTAAATTCTGCGGCCGAAATAGACCGCAAAAAGGTCTAATTCACGCCGAAAAATAAATAATCTGCAAACAACATAACCGATCGTGTTTTTCGCGCTGATTTAATGGACAGAGGTGATGGCGCAGAGCCTGTTAACGGGTTGTTAACTTCGGGGGATTTTACGGAGGTAGGAAGGGAAGTGAATTCGGAGCCTTGTTTGGAGGGAATTTCGTTTTCCGTTTAAATACCATTTTTCTTCTTTTGGGCCTTTGGGCTAAACGATAAATTCGTTATCCCCGATGTTCACACAATACGGAAAAATACCTATGGTTTGTGCCATCGTGTAAGGGATAACTAATAATATCGGGGTAAGTTTCATTTCGCCCATCTCACTGGATTTTCTATTATTTTCTTCAAATACTGTTTCCTTAGGTTAAAAAAAGGAATAGGGGGCCAAAAGTAATCTTTTAACAAATATTATACAAGTATTTACTGTTCATGAGGGAAATATGTTGCAAAATAGGTCCCCTCGGTGACTGAAGGACCGTGGGCTTTTACTTTTTTCCCAAAACTGAAGGTCGAGAGAAAATAGTAGGCCCACGGTCCTTCAGTCACCGAGGGGACCTATTTTGATCCATTTCCCGAATATAGAGCAGTAAAAATATGTTTTATATAACATATCAAATTACTTCTGTCATTTTAAATACTTAAAAGTTCCCATGAAAAGGTATTATTTCCTTCGCATCTCCTCATATCACAGGGATATAGTACTTTTTTATGGGAATTTGTTTCCCTTCTGTGAAATAGCGGGGAAAGGGTCGAACTATATTATGTCACATGATGTATTATCCACCAATCAAATGACAAGAATATTTGTATGTGTTATATAAATGTTTACATTCATATCAAGTCCCCGGGACATCATGTCGTCGTTCGCAGCACATACTGATATATTCGAGATTTTTGTGTTTTTATTTAAAGTTGGCGTGTGGATATATGTTATTGAGCTCTTCAAATCCACCAAGTGCAGACATAAATTCACCTTATGTAATGACATAGGGACACCCCCTACATGTTAGGATTGCATTCCGGTGATTGCCACGTTATATCGTATCCTGTCTCAACTATTGGAAGCAATTATTGTTTTATTACCTCCTCCGTGTTCTTGTATGAAATTAACCAGTCATTAGTTCATTGGCCTAGGAATACGTTGAATATGTGACAAAATTCACATTCAGTGGTTAGTTCAACGAGTATCACCTGAAATGTTCACTTCAATATTAAGAAAATATTACCTTGGGGTTTAATTTGCTTTTAATTTATTGTTGACTATTGGCAATTCTTTATTACCTGCTAGCTTTTAAAGAATGCAATAAATAAAAGTCGATAATGCTTGCTTTATCTAAAAGCTCGTATAATTTGAGAAATGCGATTATTTGTCGGGAAAGATTATTAAATATTTTGAGTTGTTGTTAATGTGATTTGCGGTTCTTAATTCTGAAATTAAGAGGTTGTCTTTTGTGAGCATAAAACATGTTACCGATGTAATACGTTGCGGCAATCATTGGGGCTTCAGCTGAGTTTCAGGCTTGTAGTTTGTGGTTTTCCTATTGTTGAATACTTCTAGAAAGTATGACTGTGGTTTAAATTCCATGTTGTTATTTTATCATTTGAGGCCATGAAAACCGCGCCATAAAGGTACAGAAATAAAGATGGCAAGATATATGACTTTTTATCATGTATTATAATTCGCAACAAAGGTATACATTCAGAAACGCCTAGTCGTTTTGACTTATCAAACATATAAAAGAGGAGAGGATTTGCTATTTAATTAATTTAATTATCACAGATCCCCTATACAGACAACATTGCGATGGATAGAACTGGACATAACTTACAGCCCGTGATTATATAAATAAAGTTACATCATGGTAGCCGCCTTCTCTGCTCTATCCAAGCACAACAGCTGATGGTTAATATAAATTTACTAGTATTGCATATTTCTATTACTAACTTTGTATTGTTACCTGCTATTTTGTCGTTAAACTTAATGCATGATTACAATCACGCAGACCACGTTGCTACTGGTGTCACGGCAACAAGAATACAGAGTTACAGTCCTATACACCATGGTGATCAAAATTAAACATTCATTTCCATGACCGGGAATTAAACCCGAAAACCAGGAAACAAAACAACGATAGAAACCGGGCGCTAGAGCAATTATGAAGATACCATTATTTGATTATGAATCCATCTTTAATATACAGCTCAGTTCCTACAGCCTAATTTGTCTAAGCGTTTACTTGATAGGCAGGTCCACCCCTCCCTGTTTCTTCTTCATGGTACATAGCCTGCCTAGATGATTTATGTATCGTTGACATTGTAGAAATCTCTGAACCATTAGGATCCTTATATACAGATATAATCTGTTGAATAAATAAAAGAATTAAAACAATATATTATATTCTCAAATGACCCGTGTCTTTTTAATGTCTTTAATATTATGAAACCCCTTGCGATTGTTGAACTGAGAAAGAACGAACGCAACCATGTCATATATTTTATAAAGGCTCCCTCGCCCGAGCCCAGCAAGCTAGAGACAATTTTGTTTGCATGCAGGTATGATATTAATATAAAAGGTATAAATTACAGGCTGATACCATATATTTATTTGTTTGTCTACGTTTCTGTGGGGTGTGTTTATTTGTTGGTTGCTTGTTTGTTGGAGGGTCCTGGGTTGCTTGCTTGCTCGCTCATTGTTATTGTGTGTGTTTTGTCTTTGTCTATTTAGTTTCAATTATTGTTTGCGCTTGGGGCATATTTCTTTTGGTTTTTGTAGTCTATCTGTTTGTGTTGATATTGTTGTTGTTGTGTTTTAATCACGTGAACGTAAACATAAATTAATCATAACACGAAATTACGAACCTTTGGAACAAAGACTATCATAAGTGTGCTAGTTGTACAAAACATAACGATGCTGGCTGTAAATATATACAGAGCTGATGGATCGTCACTTATAATAAGGCTAACAGCAACACCAATGATGCATAGTATGACCACGTTGTAAACACTTATTCCTATCAATTTACTGTCATTCAGGGCGGGTATGGTCACCTGTAAATAGTTACATTGGTAAATATATTCAGGTATTATTATAAACATAATGCATAACGAATGTTGTCAACGTCAAATTACATACTTAACGCTGGCAAATAACCGTGTTATGTTTTCTTTGGGTACGTGTGGGGAAGGGGGTGGGGGGGGGGGGGGGGGGGAGTGAAATCGATCTTTTTATCACAATGTTATTTATTTATTAAAATATGTTTTCAACGTAAATCAATGTTTTTGAAGGAAGTGTTATGCTGTGGTCACAATCCAAATCAGCGCAATTAAATGTTTTTTATCAAATATTTGCTTTTAGGATTAGGACTAAACTAGAGCCCACGTGGGGAAATGTTAATTATTTGCCTAATAATTGAATAACGTAAATCAAAACGGCATTATCATAGATAGTTGTTTCGTTTGATCACCCGAACCAATTAATGAGGAGTATAATTGTGATCAGCCAAATTTCTATCAAAATGAAATAATGACCAATTATTTAAAGCAAGTTCTAATAGTTTAATAGATTCGGATTTTTATCCTACCTTTTCTTTATAACGTGTTTCTTTTTCCTTATAGTCAATAAGGCAAATTAGACACTTCAATGTCTTATCTACGGAACTAATACTAAATGATCATGACGTAGGAACACAAATTTACCGATATATAACATTTGAAAATAATAAAAATTATTGAAGTAACAACATATAAAAAGAAGTAATATACCGTATTTGGTTTAAATATGATGATGATATGAATGTTTGCAAAATAAAATTGAAAACATTTCTTTCTCAGTTGACGTGGGTTGGAATGTCAACATATCCAAACTCTGACCAATTATGTATTATTCTTGTCGTCATAATAAGATGGTGTGTTTTTATTCTTAGCAAATTCATTCTAGAGGCCTGGTATTTCTGTTAGTAAAGATTCCGTATATAATACACAATACAGTATTGTGGGAATGTCAATTTCTAAGCAATCGACCTTCAATTAATCAATTTCACAGACACTTTAATATCAGACAATTACAAAAATGACGAGAAACTCTCATTGCTTTAATCGCATCACTGTTTGTGGTCTAACGTGAGATTTGAGATTTGAGATTCGCAATTTCTGTATTAAGATTTGCGTGGTGATCGGCATCTTGTTCTTGTTTTTTGATAATGGCAATATGTATAACACGTCAGATAATTGTCACTCAAGGGAAATATAAGTTGTTGAGTGATCTTTTAATTTTCATAGGAGCGTTGCAACCGGAAAACGAAAACGATTAAGTGGGCTTTTAAAGGAGTGATGGGATAGTCAAACGAATATTTTCAGGTCATTTTTAAATAGAGCGTTTGAAAAGGGAAACGTACATTGAGTAATCTTAACAGGGAGCGCTGGAACAGGGTAACGCACGTTATTCAGTGGTTTATTGCGTGATCTTTAACCCTAACCCTAGAACGTGGCAGTGGGGATGGAACGAAGAACAGGGGGAGGGGGTTAAATAAAGAATGGAACAAATTATGTCCGCCTGCCCCGGGAATTGAACCCGGGTCTGCCGCGTGACAGGCGAGATATACAACCACTCAGCCACGAGGGAAGGCTTCACAGGCTAAAAATTCGGAGACCATATATACCCGTATTTTAATGCTACATGAGATAGAACTTGTGCGCGCGCAAGCCAAGTGGTGCTGGCCGTGTTGTTTCTGTGATACGTAGTAGGGTTAGGGTTAAAGAGACTGCTATTCTAGAAACATTTTCCCTAAATTCGTTAGATTCAGATCCTATATATATCACGGTGAGAAGCTATAGAATGACAAACAAACGATCATTTGAAATATAGTTCAAACTTAATATTTCCACATATTATACACATTAAACGATTTCCTTGGCTAACATTAATCCGTCTTTAGTGTCGTATAACGTATGTCTCACTGATTGCGCTTTATTTCGTGTATTTTTATATTTCTAAATTCTGTTTTAGTTATTGTTTACTTTGCTTTAGTTTCGTCTCGTTAGTGTAATAAGCTTTGTTTTCCCTGTTTTTGTATTTAGTCCCCATCATATAAGCTCGTTTGGTAGAATTTCTTCTAGGACTCCTAGATTCATTCTCACTAATTATTTGCACTCATTGTAATTAATTGCTGTACTGGAACCGTGAAACCTAATGTGATTGAGCGATCTTTTAAGGAAGTGCCGGAACAAGAAAACGTACGGTATTCAGTGATCTTTAAATTTTGATAGAGAGCGTGAACAAGGAAACGAATTTAACAGAGTGATCTTTAAAAGGAGGATGAGGGAAACGAACGTTATTGGGTGATCTTTTAACGAAACACTGTTCAAAACAAACGTCATTGGATGATAAGGAGCACTGAAACAGAGAAAATGCGTCATGGGATAATCTTTAAAGGAAGCACTGGAGAATATAAATGCCCATTGTGAAGTAATGTTATTAGTTTAATAAGTGGTTCTCAATGACCGGCTATGTGCATCGCAAGTTCATGACCCGCGCACTTAGTATTAAAGCATTTTACGCGAAAGGTTAGTAAAAACATCCCGTTAAAGCCTTATAAAAAGTCCCTTATTCTCAATCTTAGTTATCATTGCTGATAAACACCACTATGTATTTAGGCCTACTGCTGGTCGTAATCTATACTCTCCGATTGGTTACAGATACCTTTTTTTGTTCCTATAACACTTCTGACATAATCAAACGTATCTTTTTCTTTTTTTTAAACATTTGTGTATTGTGAGAGATTTGTTGTCATGGTGATTTGCACCATGTATGTTTAAAGTAAATATGGCAGTGGCGTCACCCCCTTGGATTTTACTCCTGTTACCTAGGGGCCCTAAGGCGGGGACCTGGACCCCACCCGCTGGTCACTCCGCTTGCTTCGCTTAGAGGGATACAAAATGTAGCCACCCCATCAAAACAGTCCTGGATACGCCCTTGAATAAAGGCGGATGCTAAAGAATAAGTTTGCTTAATAAAGACAATCAAGTTAATGACGTATAGTGACCACTTGAAGTTCTATTCAGTTAACTGTCACTTGTTAATTAAAATGTCTGATAGTTTGATTGATTTGTTTTGACGTGACAATAGTTGTTGTCTAGAGTTTATTTGTGGATACCTTACCTTTAACAAAACCTGTTTTTAAGGTTCATGATATTAAAAGTGATGCATCGACGTCAGAGCATAATGGACTGATCGACAAATATTTTTTACCCCGCAATAACCGGGATAAATCTTTACTGGGTACTCAAACCAGCATATTACAATCACGTGCGCGATATATGATGTGCGACAATTGAAATACGCTCTAACGACATTGCACATATCTAGATTAATTAATTATAATGAGATGATTGAAAAGTTACAAGGAGTTCCTCTATACAATATCAATTTTCTTAATAGTTGGTGTCAAATCTCTTCGTTTATTAGAAATGCCGGGCTAAGTAACAGCAAGGGTTTTCACGGCATCTGCGTGGTTTATTTCATCACGAGAGTGACGCCATGACATACTTTAATCCCTAGATATTTTATCTTAACGTAATGATAATTTTCACCCATTTCCTACAACCAGTAATCCAACCATAGGTCACGGTAGGCCTATCCTTCATGAACACTTATCAACATACCTTTCTGGTTTCCCATGCCAGAAACATTCCGAAGATCAGAAGCAAACCTTTGTATCCAAATAATGCTAGTAACCAGTAAGTCAGCCATGGGCAAGAGCAAAAATCAAAAAAGGGAATTATCTTTTGATTCCTTACATTCGGATCGTCCTGTAAACATGTAAAAGAAAAAGAAAATTAATCTTTGTCAGTTCAAATATGGACAAATTTGAACTAGCATAACCGAGAAGAATAAAAAAGACCCAACAAATATTCAGTGAGCACAGGCGATAACTATGGAATAAACATATTTTGCCATGCTTGCTGAATAAACTCTTCTGCCTAAAGCTAAGAACGTAAGAGTAAAGGGAAGGTTTTGTTCAAAAATGAAATAAAATTCAATTCAAATTTTTGAAGTCACATAATCTGATAATGTTCAAAAGAGTCATTAATCCTAAAATTAAAACCTCAGAATACACAACACCTGGAAAATGTAAACAATTTTAATTGCCACATTAATTGTTTAACCTTACGTCACTAATTCTGTATAAACTGATTAGGGTAGATCAAAAGAACAAGAATACACCAAATCCGAGCAACAATTACCGTTTCTTACTCTGAGTCCAATCTGTTCTTATCAAATTGTCATAGACGTTTTTTGTCAAACATCAATGATGCATCCCCTTAACATTAAAATGTGACTCCTAAAACGCATACAAACCCTCTCGAAGCCTTCGTGAGTTGTTATGTACCATGGGCTAATATATTGCCATGCCGATAATATGAAAACATCAACCAATAAAAGTACGAACACCAACAGATACAGCTGTTTATCTCGAACAATCTAAAGATGCAAAAGGAACGATACAAATAAAGTTATTTAATACTAGCATCGTAGGTGATTCAATAGAAAATAAATATGATCAATGCTAAAATGTGCCCATAAGCAAACATTTTAGTGAATAGTAATTCGGCATTTCTGCATGAATTTGTTTTCTGTAACTGGACCTACTTTCTCCCAATTTGTTGCAACTTTTTCTTGATCCAGAACCAGACTTACGGGCTGAGCATACTCCACGATGCTCCAACGCTTTCAAGCACATACGCAGTGTTCAGGATATAACACTGGGATTCCCCGCGATCATTACGTTACATTGTATGCATTACGATACGCGTATCGGTGGCAAACGCTCGGGCGTTGTGAAGTATGCACAGCCCTTAATTGTCCATCAGCTATGAGCATTTCAATGGACCGTGTCTGTTGAAGCTTGTAAGGTAGTACTTATCCCCCATGCACACATGGTATCCTCTGTGTGCCAAGCGTCCCAAGAATCACATATCCCTAGCAGTTTTTGACCTAACATCTGGTTTAATAATACCCCCATGGTCCCTAGCTTGCCTTGATCTTTGCCTAAGAGGGCCAATTGCAATAATAAGGGGTCAGTCCTTGACGGACTATCAGACATAATACATGGATGTTGTCAAACATAACTATGCTTTCTAGTCTTGGAATTCATTCAGTGTGCTTATAAAAGGAAACAAACATGGCAAGTTGTAACACATCATTTCATCAATACAATAATAGAGGGCGATATTGCATGGGCTTGGCTGCACAAGAAATAGTTTTGTTGTAGCATAGTAAGGGACCGTTCATTATTTATGGTGGAGGGGGGGTTGGGACAAATTCGAGACTCGTATGTTAAAATTACCTAACCCCCCCCCCCCCCTACAGCTGAAACTGAAAATTACATGACCCCCTGCTAACCAGTAGCTTTTGACACAACCCCCCCCCCCCCCCCCCCCCCCCCCCCCCCCCCCTCCCCGAAAAAAAATCAACTTGTCACATACTTAAGGGGCTGTCTTTACCTTTGGAATTTTGTTCATGGATACGTTGGCAAATTTTGTTTGTGCCCTATTTGAACGGCCAATAATTTTATGATGCCCTTCTTTTTATTGTGTGAAATTAGTAATGGCGAGCGTAGCGAGTTAGAATTTTTTTCTTCATATTTATACATTTTGGGTGGTTTTGTTAGTCTTTATAACCCGAACAAGTTAGAACATTCTGAGCAGAAACGTATAATCCAGTGAAACGTTCTACTTTTGTGAGCATTGGTGCAAAGCAGAGATGAGGTGAAAAGCATGCAATAAATCACATTTTTAAATCATGAAATTGCATGGATTTTGTAACATTATACACTATGCACCCTGTGGCTCTAATGTCTCGACCGTTGATGATTATATAGATGTTTTTCCACCATATCATCGATTTGCTGTCCAGAAGTAGTCTCTTAGTAAAAGTTTTTGAAGTCGATATGTTTTAAGAAAATATGCGTGAAGCGCAGAAAAAAATGGCATTTACACTCCAAAATAGCCTCAAAAATCACTCCAATCACCACCATATCTTTATAGTTTAAACAAATTTACACAACCCCCCCCCCCCCCCTGTTCAAGAATAAAAAGTTACATAACCCCCCTATTTCAACATATGAAAGTTACATGACCCCCCCCCCCCTATAGTTTACCCAACCGCCCTCCACCATAAATAATGAACGGTCCCTAACTTACACATCATTTTTGAACACAACTACAGAGGACGACATATTACGTGTGATTTCTTGCTTCGTGTCTTCATTTGTATACACCGCAGAAAAAGGATCTTAATACATCGTGTTGTCTTTCAAATATAGCATTTTTTCTCAAAAACAAATGGAGAGGCTATAATTGTGCGTATTAAGTTTATTTTTGTCTACAAAGGGTATAGTATGTATACAGCATTAACAGATCCGTTCATTGTCTTACCGTTCGTTTTGGCTTTTTGAAAGTAGCTACACGATAAACTCGCCACGTCTTGCTAAACATGGCGCCAAAACCCAACACGAATCCTATGGAGAGCAGCCACACACGCACCTAAAGAATTACAAAAACAGATCATATAACATACTTATTGTATAATGAGTTAAAATATAATAAACAGTATTGTATGTGCATTACTCGTACGTGAAAATCGTTCGTGATAAGATGTCGACTATGCTGTAGTCGGGATTGTCTCAGCAATAATCATAATGTCTCATGTCGATCTATTTAAAAATCACGCTTGTATTTCATTCCTCCGTAAGAGAGCTCTCTTTTTCATGGTCACCGCTGTCACCACGAAAACCGCCCCGTTCCGAGCTAAAAATCCCGGAATAAATGTTATAGTTTGATCAGTTCCAAATTGGCGAAGCCTCCTTACAGCAGAAAAGGAATACAGAACGACTAGGGCGCGCATGAAGGTAACAAGCATAGACTAATTACTTATGAAGGTAACAAGTGCATTGTGCAGTATATGCGTAACGCGTACGTGCGGCAAAAACCGCTTACGTGTGGCCATAACTTGCGCGTATACTTGGATTACTTAGGGACGCACCATTTGATTTTCAGGGGGGGGGGGGGGTAGGAAGTTGGGTTCGGGGGAGATTTTTTGGGGGGGGGCTGCCGCAAGGGGTGAATTTTTTTTGTTTGCGCCCGCCGGAGGCGGCGAATTTTTTTTTTTAATGTATCCATTCATATTGAGTTGGGTGGGGGTAGAATTTTTTTTTTTTTTTTTTTACTCATCAGGGGGTGATTTTTTTTTTTTTTGGCCTGCATAGAGGGGGAATTTTTTTTCTTCCGAAAACTTCCTACCCCCCCCCCCCCCCCCCCCCTGAAAATCTAATGGTGCGTCCCTTATATCCAGGATTACAAGTTAGTTTAAAGTAGTATTTTCAGTGCATACTGTAAACTTTGACGGTTGTGCAGTTAATGTTAGTACATTTCCCAAAAGTTGAAGTCAGGTTTCGTGTAGTAGCTTAAGGTGTACAGTATTTTGTCACTGCCAAAGTAGATCATACCTGACAGGCAAGGTAGAAGACCCAACTGGAACCAAGTGTGTTATCGATTCCACTGACGATAACCCATGAGTATATAAGCATACTTCCTGTTATAATTATGTTGTTAAGATTCGGACTCGACATCTTCACGATTCTAATGAGAAATAATAAAAGAGTAAAGCAGCATTGTGAGACAATAACTGCAAATTATTTGTCATATTCAGCATCAGGCTCTGCATGCGTTCTGGTAATGACCACTAAGTTAATGTGCATTGATATTTACGGTCCATTCTATGGTAAGGTTTTTGCTGTGATCTCTTCCTATCGCTTAATTAGATGAATAGTGGATAATTATGATCTTTAAGTACCATATCAGTAATTGTAATTGTTCGAAGAGCAAGGTTGAACGTTTTCATGAACCCGGCCGGGCCATTGGTTTATCTTACTTTTGCTGACGGAACCACACGTTAAATACAAGGAAGATGAGAGCCATCACAATCCCAGTGCATGACAAGGCACTCATTGCGACATACATGTACAATGGGACGCCTATGTGACGTCGCACTCTGGTAACTAGTATTTCCGGTGTGTAATCAAGTGGAATTTTATCATCTGCAGGTAATGTATGAAACGAGTATGACAACAAATTAATGAATGTATAATATTTTGAATATAGGAACAAAAACTGTAATGAAATTGTATTAGTAACTTCGTTGCGTAGTTTATACATTAGGATACACCTATAATAGACATGCCTGCGGACATATAGTACATTTCGTTGGCTGTATCAAAACAGATCTGATCAACAAATTGTTTGAAAAGTTGTTTGTAAATTGTTTGAAACTATTTGAATTTTTTGAATTTTTTGGAAATGTTAGAATTTTTTCGAAAACTTTGGAAAAAAACCAAACCAACAAACAAAAAACACTCGAGCCACCTCCCCTACCTGAGAGGTCGGTTCACCCGTAGCACGAGATTTTTCCGTCGCCTGGTATTTATAGGCTTAAACAAAGATACAATACCGACTCTGAATATTTTTGTTATTTTTTTGAGGGAGGAGAAATATCGTAAAGTATAAAAAATCTTACAGTTTCTGACTACTTGCTTTTATTTTTCGGTTATCTTAATTCCCCTTTGATGTGATATATTTCTGAACACAACGATACATTTATAGCAAATTCATTTCGCTATTACAATCAACATGGCAGCCAGTAGTGCAGATGTAGAATAGTTATAGAAATTCCACTAAAAGGTGATTGTATTGTTCTTCATACACTAGCAACAAAAGAGGGAAATGGATATTTCCTAATGAAGATGAATAATGTCGACATCATTCTTTATGAAATCTCAAAATGGGTTTGTATCTTTCTAGAGTATGAATACAAAAATACAAAACATGCATTTTTAACCGTCTCGTCATATTTGTGTGTACCGCTATCTTGATGTATTCAGAAGGAGGTGATTTGAAATTGAAAAATGAATAAAAATCACGTACCGTAATTAGTTTATTTATGTTAGGCCTTCGTTTAATACCACATTAAGCTTAGGTTAATTACAATCTAGCATACAAAATTAAGTTAAAGTGCTTTGTTAATTTAGAAATTTGATCGAGCAATATAATATTTAAATTTTAAGAAAATCGGACTGTTGCGTCGAAAAGATCCGAATGTGATGTGGCAGACGAAAAGCGGCATGTCTGAAATATCGATGAAAATTGCACTGGCCAAGAGTCGGTTAGAAAAACCTCATTTATTCAGGGGTTGGTGGTGGGGGGGTTTGGGTGGGGGTAATCATCTCTTCTACTTTGCTTGTGGATGTCAATTGACTACATGCAGAGACAGAATTTTACCGTTTTGAAATCTCAATGAATGGACACACAATTTTTCTATGTTGAAATTCATACATACCTGGCCATTGTAACGGGTGTTTTGTGTTCCAACGTAGATTATTTTTTTGAACATCATAAAATCCTATCCCTTGCATAACGAGTTCTATTACATAAAACACAAATCACAGTATTGAACAAAAAAATTCCTGGCATTAAAATTTCCAAAGCTCATTTCTTAAAGAACAAATCAACATTTTGTGGGGAAAGATCAGCACCACTTCAAATCTCCATGAGATAATAATAATGTATAAAGCACCATCTATCTACGGAGTATACACCGAGGCGCTATACATACAAACAAAAACATGAACAATTCAACATCAGCATGTGACCTGAAAAATTAGCGAAACAATACAAATTGAATATGAACATAGTGAAAAAGGAAAAGCACCATGAGAAATAACATCAACATGCAATTAAACATGATATTCTCAGTTTAAAATTTCACTCGAATCGGATAATACTCTCTTCGTAGAAAGTAGAATAAATAGACAACAGAAATGGGTAAAATAAAAAATCACTACTTCAACAAAATATTTAACGATTTGAAAAAAGGGAAAAATTGAATGTAAAACATTGGGGGCTGATTGTATAAATTCCACAACTGCGGGTAAAACTGCGTAAGAGGCTACCAATAGATAGAGTCCCTTGTAGTCAATGAACATGAGGAAGAAGCCAATGTTACACTATATTCTACGTACCGATATCGTTTATGCAAATGAATGGCAACATCATATCGCACGATACTGTATGGGTTTCACCGTTTTTATTCAAAATTAAGCAACCATTGTAATCATTTGTTGGTTTTAGCCATTCTGGGATTTGACTTGTGACGTCAGGATCACTCCATTGCCATATGCCATCATTAATTTGTAACCCTATCCTGAGATATATAAAATAAATGGTTAATAATGTAAAAAAGTTTAAAAGCTACTGGTACCATGAAATCGAGGCTCCATTTATATCAGGATTTGGGTAAATTGTTGAACATCTCGAAAAAAGAATGTTCAGTAAATGTCTCCATTGTGATTGACCTAAATCAAACGGTTTCATGCTCATTGTTTGTTTGTTTGTTTGTTTGTTTGTTTGTTTACACAGTCGGTCCGTACGGACACACGCTTGGGTCCTGAAGGGACCAGACTCGAGAAAAATGCTCGGGCTAGACTTCAAGCCTATATAGGGTCATGTTTTTTATACTGGGTACCCAAAAAAGGTGGATCTGTTACATTTGCACTACATATTATTACTTTGCATGCATATATTTTGGCTATTCTTTATCACACATACTCAAATTTGGTCTTATTTTGATGAGAAAGTATTTGGCCTTTATTTTAAAAAGAAAAATATAAACTACCATGGTTCTGTTAATTACAATAGTTCATTAAACCTCATTAGTCAGGGGTGGAAGAGTATGTGGAGGAGGAGTATGCGGAGGAGGAGGAGTGCATAGTTGAACAAGTATGGTGCAATATACATTGGGCAAACATAAAATGCACTTGTTTCACTCTTGGTACAATTCTATATTGAAAACATAACATTATTGAAGCATATTTGAATTAAAAATATAATTAGTTAATTAAGGGCGCACCACACCAAATATCTTTCTCATTGAAATACGTGTAAAAGTGCCATATTTCAAGACACCTTTTCTACCCTCCGGTTACATTTATTGCATACTTGTCACCTATGACCATTTTCAATAACATCTCAACTTTAATTTAAGCCTTGTTTCATGAGCGGTTATTAAGCTAAATTTTCCGCTACAGACCTGCACACAGCGCCCTCACTTTTTCACGTTTTCTGGCATGCCTGTTCACTATTTAGGCAGGTGCTTACGCCCTGGGCACTATTTAGGTCGATAAATTAACAAATATCGTATTTTATCATTGTAGGTCCAACGGATAGGTCCCACTTGTTCATTTAAATACAAACATACCATCCCCGGAGAAACAAATTGCCCGAAAACCACACATTAACAAATCTAGTCTTCGTGCTTTTCCGGAACTACTGCAGGATTACACGAATTGCGCATTGATTTGGTGTGGTGCTCTCTTAAGGAATCATTAATTAGCATTAAGAAGCTCAAATAATTGTTAAGAAACGTAAGTTGGTCGCAGTCTGCAAATGTATGCAAACATTTGCCTGCACCAAACTGTCCATTTTAAAAGTATAGAAAGGTTGAGGTACCCTTTTGAATAAATAAATTTAACTATTGAATTAAAAATTAAAAGAAGATATGTAATTAACCTCATGTATTCTGTATTGTCTGGATGTTAATTAGCACATTTTGTTAAATGCGTTTGTGTGGTGTTATTACTTGTTTTTAACTGTGTTACCAAATAAGTAAAAAACTGCTGGTTTTCATCAAGCTTGTAAACTCAGGAGAATTATTAAATTCTTAGGAATGCAACTGAAAAGTAAGTTGATACGATACTAGTGACTACTAGTTTGCCAATCAACATTGGATCACCCTATATGTTGAATACAACTTAAAACGATAACATTTTATAATTCAATCTTAAATCAGACTCTTGAAATTTGAATACTGGGTTCAAACATTATGGAAACTAACCTAATTTGTTCATTTGAATGTGCTTTGCACATCATGAAGGTGCAAGAAGGATGAATGCAATTGATTGTATGCCACTAAACATGTGCCATTGGGAAATTTTGAGTCACCCTGTAGTTAAAGGGCCCCTTTTTATTGAACATTATTTGAAACTCATACCATTCAAATTGGAATGTAAAATCATGTTTCTGATGCAAATTTAAATTCATTCAATTTAATGATTTGTGGATAATCACGTATACCTAAATTAATGTTTTAAACACCCTATATGTTTAAAATTAAAATCAATCAATCTTTGTGTACATGTAATTGATGCATTTGTATTTGAAATCTACTTGAATTTGGTTAAAATACTAGTCTTTGTATGTATGTAGTAATAGAAGCATTTTTCCAGAACTAAATAAACACATTTTTAGACACCCTGTATGTAGAATTTCAGATTCATAATGAAATTTAATTTGCATATGTCTGGATGGGTATTTTATTAAACTACTTTAAATCTGTACTGAACTTTTCTCTCATCACTTCATATGCATAGTGGAAATAATTATTGAAACCCTTCTTTTTTAGAAGATTTTGCTTGTTACACCCTGTACAATTTCGGGCCACCCTGTATAATCAACTTGGTTGTATGCTATTTGCATCCGTTACAGTATATGCTTTCAGAATATGTATACTTTTACCAACTTAAAATGTAAACTTTTTCAGATATAATGCATTAACTGAAAAAGGAACCTAATTTATGGAAAAAGGGACATGTAACACAAATTGTATCCAGTATAAAAAACATGACCATAAGCATGTTGGCTGAATGAAATGATAGTCGCCATGGTCGCAGCAGCCCGTGTAGCAAATGAGATTGAATCAAGACTATTCTTTCTCATGTCCGAAGGCTGACAGCAAAATTGTTAACTTTATTTGTTGGGAGTGGCTCATTTAACTTCATTCTTTTCTTCCATCTTTTCTTAATACTATTAGTATTAAGAAAAGATGGAAGAAAAGAATGAATATATAATGTTACGTAATAATACGAACACTACTGAATAGGGAAAGAACTGTCGCCATGGTCGCAGCAGCCCGTGTAGCAAATGAGATTGAATCAAGACTATTCTTTCTCATGTCCGAAGGCTGACAGCAAAATTGTTAACTTTATTTGTTGGGAGTGGCTCTTTTAACTTCATTCTTTTCTTCCATCTTTTCTTCCATCTTTTCTTAATACTATTAGTATTAAGAAAAGATGGACCATGGCGACAGTTCTTTCCCTATTCAGTAGTGTTCGTATTATTACGTAACATTATATATTTTTTAAATATTATATTCACAAATAACCGGTTATAAAACGACGAAAACCCCATGTACAGTCGGATGGACCTCTCTAGCTCTCAGGGTCAATCCCCGTCAATCGGTCAAGCAATCGAGATTTTTGTACAGATGTTCTTGAACATTTTATTACTTTTTTTTTAAAAGTAAATCTAATTTTAATTCAGAGTTTATCAGCTGGCTCCATAGAGCAGTTTATCCTATAGTCTTTTGTCACAATATGGGAAAGAGTAATAACGGGTTTTTTATCTTTCAAATTTATAATCATTCATCATTTACTCATTTTCGCATTTTCGCATGTTTACATTACGTATCTTATATATTCTCAAATCAAAATTCATTAATGCATCCAAAACTGATTTTCATCAAAACAATCACATTACTTAAAATACATACTAACCGAGCAATTTGCTTGAGCATGGTCCCTTCGGGACCAGCGTGTGTCCGTATGGACCGACCGTATAAACAAACAAACGTATCGGTGTATAGGCCTATATATTATGTTCGCATACAATCGAGTATGTTTACATTACATATCATAAATTCATATGGCATAAAAATAATCAATTCATTCATCAGAAACAGATCTTTTCTTCATAATTGTCACATAGGCCTACATATCCATTAATATCAAAAACCTTTCTTACGGATAATAAAGGCGAAAAGAAATCTTATAAGTAATTGTAAATGCCTGCTGAAACTCACCCCCAACCCCCGTATATATGTCGTGACTATGCTTACCAAATATTCTCGTAACTCTGCGGCCATCCGTTTAAAAGATTATGTTGATCAATCTGTGTTGTTATAGTTGCAAGGCTTGCATCAAATTGTGTACACGTTTCATTAGCTTCTTTCCACGTGATTAGTGACTCAATGAATCCAAAACATTTATCGTCATATTGATTCCATCCAAGCAAGCACCCAACTGAATAAATACGAATGATATGGTTAGTCCTATATTATACACTTTTACAAAAATGTAATCTAGTCTATCGAGTTCATCGTGTCGGAAAGGGAAGCATTTGTCAAATACTGCGTCGCTTCGTACATAATTGTTCACGATAAATTCAGGTGGATCATGGTTCCGATCCCAGATTAATGTCTTCTTTCCTACAACTCGGTCCCGTCACTGACATTCCTCTCCTCGGGTACTCATGCTCTTGCAATATCACTAAAAGGGAACCTTTACATTTGATAACTTTTTCGGAATTCTGTTAAATTACAGTCTTCTATGGGATATATCAACGGTTATCATATCAGATCAGATGAAAGGGTGAGTTAGTGCGTTAAATACTGACTATAATTGACCATTTTATATTTAGTTTGAAAAGGTTGATAAGTTATAAAAGTATAAATACCTTTTAATTTTGCGAAAAAGGGGATATAAAAAAAGATGAGTGATTTTGCGATAAAAGTGTTATAACACATAATGGCCTTAAATGCAAGAGCACAAAAAATGAACAGGCTACACAGTGAATACAGATTAATTTACCCTGCATTTGTTCCAATTCAGTCGTACCAACACGATCGCCATTGATGAAACTTACAGGACCCTAGTAGAGAAATATAAAACAATCATAAGTTGCTTCACATTGTACATAGATGTCTGTACATTTATTTGTTGACAAAAATGGTCATTGATTTGGACTAAATAGTCGTATAAGCTTTGATATCCCAATATACACTGAATCCAACAGTTGACCTCATACATGTATACATGTACAGAAGGCTGTGAATTACACGTGAGTCCACATACAATCCCCGTAATGTGAACATGAGAATTGTGAGTCATTTAGACCCCACATGAGTTTTTACAGCAGTTGTTTACCATCCTCAAGTTCACAATGATCCACAAATAGACGCATTGTTCCTAAACTGTGATTGTCCCTTTCCATTGTTTTATACACATTCTGTACCGTATGACGTGTGAGCACATGGGCTACGACACTAATCATAATATTTGTTAACCCGCTTAATGCAATAACGTAGGTGTCACTGACGTATATAAGCACTGACATACATTAGGACTGCATTTTAGCTATCAATTCAAAGTTGTAACTCACCGATACGCCTTGAAACTGAATTTCTGCCATTTCACGATAAAACAGATCTTTTATTTCAGAATCATCGTAGGTAAAATCTTCAAGATGTTTGGTTCCATTATTGACAATCCTCTCTCTTTCAAGAATGTCAGACGCTCTTTGAAATGTTAAAGCGATTGTCCAGATAGCGTCGTAGCCTAATGCCCCGTATACTTCATATTCATATCTCTTGTCCTCTTGTTGTGCTAGTCTTGATTTTAACAGACGAACATACTCTGGAGATGTCTGTAAACCAAATGAATCCGTTAAAGGGGTATTGCGAAACGGGATCCCTCAGTTATGTCAGAAAAAAGGTATTTTACACAAACGTAATAATCATATATCCAAAACTATTTAAGATCGTAAAGCTTAGTTGTATTGACTAGGGTGTAAATAACGTAAGTTTACAGAACTAAACTACTATTTTAAAGGGACATTAAGTGGTGTTGAAAATTTTAAATGTTTAAAAATTTACGTTTTCTTGTACAAAGAGGGCTGATTTTTCTTAATCCTTCAACCTTTCACACAGTATTTGTGTATAAAATACACAAGTTATGTAAAAATAACTTGTGTATTTTGTACACAAGTAATCCCAGTTTTTATCATAATTGAGGGCGCAGCCTCCAACACATCTCTTAATGCCCTTTTAACTGAATCGCCACAACTTGCTTCTACCCAATTTTCTTAACATAAAAGCACCATCAACGATTTGTGTTCTAAAAGCCAAGTGATAATCTCTCCAATTAGATTGACGGTGATATTAGATCAAACGTTGGTCAAAATCTTGGTCATTTTTAACCTACCGCAGATGAAAATATCTTGCATTTTCAATTTCTTGACTCTTTAATTTTCAATTGTCACCATTGCAACGTCTAGTTTTCGAAGTGGCAAAAGGGTTTCTTTTTTGTTAAAATTGAGATTCATTCCTTGGACTTTCCTCATATCACACAACCACTCATATATATTACGAAGTTATATTCGCCGTTGAACTTTTATATCCTTTATTTGCGCATTGCCTAATTGTTACCACTGACCTTTAACGTGTTTAAACTCGGTTATAGGAACCATTACTTAGTTTGAATAATGTAGGTGTTCATAATACTTACTATGTTTGCAATAGTTACAAGATTCTGATCTTTATTCAATATAATCGTTTCGGTTCCAATAAATCCATGAACAGCACGTCGCATCTCTTCTACCGTGCAATCGATGCTATCGTCTGCTTCCTCCCAGAACCTGTGTGCGTACCATCCCATCAATATCCACACATAGCCTGTACCAGTCATTCCTTGTTTATATGCCTGCGTATAACACCAAGGTACATTCTGCACAGTATCCAGTTTTTTGTAGTAGCCATAAAAGTGAATCTAATCGTCCTTAAATGCGGGTTTTTTTACAAAATTTATCTCATGGTGTTTGTTTTAGAATATGCTTTTTACTCTGTAAATATATTTTGCAGATTTATGATCGTAGTTGTATTTTGCTTTGGTACTCTTTTAATTCTTTTGTTGTAAAGCGCTTTGGGTTTTTCTCACTAAAGTCAAAAGTGTGTGTTATTATTTGTCCTCTAATACAATGTAGCATTTTGTTAGCTATATTTTGATATCCAGTTTGCTACAAAATCCTGTAAATCTTTCAAGATTTGAGCATTATCACGCGATAAAACTGCAACTTGAGACTATCATTTCCATAAGCCATCGCAAGAGTAACTATTTTGAACCATTTATAATCGTTGGTAGCAACTGCTGCTGCTGCTGTTTAGCCATAGTCCTTCAAAGAACCGTCGGCATTCTCTTGCGTGCTTTCACTCTTGCTGCTACCAGTCCGCCGTCTGTCCAGTCTCTGATGTTGTCTGTCCAAGCAGTTTTTCTGCGTCCTGGTAGAGCCTTCCCTTCTAATTCTACCTCTCCCTCAATAGTATTTATTACTATGCTATCCGCACGTAGCAACTGGATATCCAAATAACAGCTAACAAAATGTCCAAACGGTAAAAAGGACGATGATATTCATGACATTTACAAAACTGGTTTTTAATCTGTGCGGATTTAATTAAGGCTGTATTACTGTGTTTATTCTACTAATAGCAGTCAGAGGATTAAATACCACAGACACGTTACATACATACATACATACATACATACATAAATACGAGTTTTTATAAAGCGCCATTTCACTTGATCACGGCGCTTCAACATCCAGGCAGCAGCTAATTTGCGACATACACACAACATAAAGACGGACAATAGAAGACGAGTTCCTGTAACCTATGTATAGGAATGTGTGTGTATAGACACATGACCGGGATGATCTCCTCCCTACTCTTTACGAATAAGTCTGTGACATTTTAACGTGCTCAGGTATTGCTTTTCCGATGCACGGGACCACCATTTCTACGTGACTTCCTAACCACGAGGCAATTGAGACTAAGTACCTTGCCCAAGGATACAAATATGTTGGCCGTAGCGGGACTAGAACTCACAACCTTTGTATTATGAATCCTGCATGCTATCCACTAGACCACACACGCTCTCACGAGATATAATCCAAAGGTATTACGTCAGTATGTGAAGCCTTACAAATCTTTCGAACAGCAAAATGACTGCGTGTCAGTATTTTGAGTAACATGCAATAGGGCCTGATTAAACATGTTAAAGCAAGGATCTAAACTTCATACATAACGACATTATAAGGAACCAATTTATACCTACAAAATAGGAACCAAACCATACCCCAAAATCCAAAAAGTGAGATTTTTACACATCATCAGCACTGAACAACAAGGAATCTTGTATATTCGTATTTTCAAAACTAGCAAAATAAATCATGTACATTTCTATTGATCGAACCAAGAGGCCAACATATTGAGAAAGATAATAAATCAAACAGTTAATCACGTAGAATCTCTCTAACATGACGCTAGATGGCGATACTTCACTCAGTTATACATGTACAACTGTTCCACCCTGTGTTCCACAGTCCCTACCTACAGACCTGGTTTTACTCTACGACACATACTTAACTCAGCTAGTAACATAACTTATCCCAAGAGGGCGACATTGAATGTTTTAAATCTTGCCAGGGCCTGAATCTTGCTGCACATCTTCAAAGTGTAGGGACTGGGGAGCGACACTGGATTTCTTTTACATAATTATAGCTTGTAATCCATGACTCTGAACGGTGACATTACTTTTTGGCCATTTTAGAAAAAAATCTCGCTGTGATTTGAAACATCAACCGTCAAATAGTTAATTAGTCAAGTTAAGGTAAGTTTAGGTAACGATAGATGGCGACTTTGGACAACCAAATTTACCTACATTCTATCATTCAACTCTAGAGGGCGATATTGGTGTTTTGATAACAATTCTTGCTGGCCTCAAAATTGCATTATTCAACTCTATAGGCAACAAGTTATGGCTAATTTGTTTTCAAAATATATGTTGTGACATTTTACTTACAAATATATGCCGACGTAATATACTATAGAACAAAAGTGAGCAACAAAGAATTAGGGTAGAGTGAGTCCTCTTCAACAGCCACTTTTCAACCAGGGGTGTACCTTCATTTTTTCTCCAACCAGCCAGGCGGGCTGGTAGCATATTATACAAGTTACCAGCCCGACTGTAAACTTACCAGCCAAACAAGTAATCTTCATTTACCAACAGCAAAATTCTTACCGGCCAGCCGGGCGTGTATATTTGAAAAGTTACCCGCCCGACGCAAAAGTTACCCGCCACGGGCGTGCGGGTGGGTACTAAGTACAGCCCTGTTTTCAACAGATGCAGAGAGACCCTACTTCTTTAACATCATTGGTGAAAATGTGTCAATGCTTGATAGAAGCTTGAAAGTGTCAATTAAACTAATGGACTGGCTGGGGTATAACCCCATACACACTGAACAAATTGCTATAGGACATCTTACCTCACAGAACATTCTTCGCGCCATGTCTTCATACATGTTTCCAAAAATGATCTTCGCGTCTTTATTCTGATAATGATGAACAAATTAAAACAAATGAATTAAAGCGCTGCGTTAGCAAAGGGTCTATTAGTATGGATATTATAATAACACAATATTACTAAATGCATACACGGCATAGACCTAAACTCTAATCTCAGTTTAATGTAGAGCCTTAAATATTACTTGAACTGTTCTTTATGCGGAATATTTGTTTTACAGCCTTTATTGCTTTTATACAGATAATCTAACAAGATGTTAACCCTCGTTCTCCTGAGCGGTAACACGTTCGAAGGGTAGTTGCAACCTCCCAAGACTTTTGGTATTATACATTATATGCGTTTGTTCATGGTACCTATGGATAATGATACCAATTTAAGCACAAACATTCCCCATTTAATGCGCCAATGACGTCTTTTTGAGCGTCTAACATGTCTAAAACATGGCGATATTATATGATCTCAATTGTTTTAGTGCCGGGAAATAGTAAGTATGACCTCTGCAGTATGACTATACACCCATCAAAATATGTAAGTTCCCCCCTAGCATATACTAGAATATTTCCAAGAATATTTGATGGATTTAAATAATTGTCAGCTAGAAAGATGCACCAAATTGTTAGACACATTTTGATACCTAATTTGTTGGCCTTGAGACAATGCAACGATATGAAATTGTGCAATTTACCAATTTTTATACAGAAAAAAAAGTGGCACTAATTCTCACTGGCTATGGCTGGTTTTTTTCTCCATAAATTAACAGACAATTTTTTGGCGGATTTTCGTGCACAGACATAGGAATCTACCAATCAATTATGTGTGGCATCATTTCAAGAAAATCAATAAGCAGATCATAATTGTGTGTGTGGCAAGTTCGTCTGATTATGAGTGACATGGCAATTTGGTCCGATTAGGAGTGACATGGCAATTTGGTCTGATTATGTGCAACTTGACAATTTAGTCACACATAATCAGACCATTTTGCCAGAATTGCCATGTCACTCATACTCGGACCAGATTGCCATGTCACACATAATCAGACCATTTTGCCATGTCGCACATAATCAGACCAAATTGCCATGTCACTCATAATCGGACCAAATTGCCACGTCATTCATAATCAGACGAACTTGCCACACATAATTATGATCTGCTTATTGATTTTCTTGAAATGATGCCACACTTAATTGTTTAGTAGATTCCCATTTTCTGTGCACGATAAATCCACCAAGAAAATGTCTGTTAATTTATGAACAAAACCAGCCATAGCCAGTGAGATTTAGTGCCACTTTTTTTCTGTATACAAATTGGTAAATGGCACAATTTCCTATCGTTGCATTGTCTCAAGGCCAACAAATTTGGTATCAAAATGTGCCTAATAATTGGGTGCATCTTTCTAGCTGAAAATTATTTAAATCCATCAAATATTTTTGGAAATATTTTAGTATATGCTAGGGGGGAACTTACATATTTTGATGGGTGTACTAACATATTATGTTGACGTCCATGTCTATAACAGTTATTATTAACGTTCCATGTCTATAAATATTGTGCATCTCTCAACAAGAACACTTGACTACATTGTAGTATTATATTTTCACCTACAATGAGATGCAACGTAGTATATATTTTATTAACCATCTGTTACAGTAAGACGTTTCACAGGGACTAAAAATGTACCCTGAGAAACGCTTGGAGTTTCACCCCCCCCCCCCCCCCCCCCCTACACACACACACCCCCACACACCCACAGAAAATTTGATGCCTGACCCCCTTGTAAAATAGTAGGATTTATACTGTAATTTTTATCTGCTAAAACGAGCGCAATATGTTTTTCAAACGATTCATAACGTATTTAGGCGAGTTATTTCAGTATTTTCAGCGCCGGAAAGAAATGTGTGCGGAAAGTTTGCATCTACCCAGGGAGTCTATAATTATGGGAGAGGACACTCCTCCGACAAAATTTCGCCTACTAAAACCAAATTCACGGCTGAAGCTTTTGTAGGAGGCGCACTATCATTGTCGTAGCCAACCAGACGACATAAGACGTGGTTGATTTTATCGGCTGAAAACATGATTTGTGGCACAATAATAGTACACTAATGGTAAAAAAAAGCTGATTGTGATTTAGAGTAGAACTGATTTGCTTTAATGATGGCAGAATTTAGTTTTTATATGACACGAAACATTCAGAATTGGTTATTTGAAATTAATTTACGTAGAACACAATACGAATTTTAAATTGTGGATGGCTTCGTCTGACAGTGACAGATGAGGGGCGTGGCGTCATTTGCATTTTATGAATATTGTAATCAGCAGTTGGGAATGACGCCGGATCGCGACGATCACATCGTGTGAGATCATGAATAGTCATGACTGAATACCGTATTCATTCACAACGAATGATTGACAGTTTACGCTGTATTTTCCGGGTGAAGGTTTTATAGAGTGCGCTATACTGAACCAAATCTCAACAATGGACAGATATGAGTGACATAGGGCTGATCTACCCCCCCCCCCCCCCCCCCCCCCCGTTCGGAAGATGAATGTTAAATTTTCACCAAGAAACTTTCATGACAATCAAGAAGTTTTTTATAAGGTATGGGAGGATGTTCGAATGTTTCTTTCGTGTCCTAGTCTGGCATGAACACCACTCACCTTAAGGTTTTCTATTTGATTTCTTGGACTGTCCGAAAAGCTTTCCGATGTTATTAGTGTGACATTCTTCTCCTTCAATAAGTTGTGCATGTGATCAATTATCTGAAACATACATTTCACAAAATACATACAGTTGCATCACGACTTAATATTAATATGCTAACGAAACCTCATACAAACTTATCTCAGCAAGATTGGGTCGTTGGGCCTTTGGAAGGAGAGGTCCTAAATGTTCACCACCAAATGTACATACGTAATGTTGACCCTTCCCTCCCTTGAGTTAATGTTAATTGGCGAAGATTTCTGACCTGAAATATTTTAGGTGAAATACAGACCCTTCAGACGAGTTTCTTCTAAATTGGTGATTTTACAAAGTTGGGATATTAATATTAATCGAAGACAGCTATAGCTGGGATACTTTTAACAAGGACAAAAAGGCCGAATTTAATTTTGAGAATTTGGGGTCAATAGATAGGTAAAGTCCCGTATTTATTTGGGAAAGAATGGGGATAATGCGTCCTGTTTAAAGAAATAAAAGAATAAACCATGAAAAGATATCTTTGGATGGACTAATGGCCAAGACACCAAGGACACTGACTAAATGATTAATTTGGATTTTTTGGATTAAGAAAAATATGGGGTCCTGACAGAGTCACTGTGCAGCCCTCTGGGATTTGTCGAAACCACAAATATGTCAAAAATTTTAAACAAGTAATACGTGTATAAAACCATTAGAAACTCATATATATATCCATGTGGTATATTGCTTTGAATTAACCAAGTAGTATGCTTTAAGTCGCTGCATCAACAATTTCAAATGATATACACAGTTGAGATATTCCTGATGATTTTCACATTTCAAAATGGCCGCCTAATTGATAAAACGGGCGTAAAATGGTTAGAAATATCGTTTTTATATTACATTATGCCCATTCATATAGTAATTACGTCTTTGAAGTTTATGTTTAGGGGAGACTGAAGGTGAAATGGTGATTTTCCATAGTATTGTTGTTCCTATGGTCTTCATATTTGGTGGGATAATAATGTACTTTAATGATACTTTTAATTTTCTCGCAAAACAATAACAATTTTATGTGTGGTTGCTTTGTCAACGGTGGCCATTTTGTTTAAATCATAGTTTTGCGCGCAGGTTTTTCATTAACGGTTTATCCCATCACGACGAAATTTGATAGTTGGGCCATTAACATGTGTATCTACATTTACTCAGAACGGATTTTGGAAAAAGAGTCAAATTAGTGAGATATGTTGGGGGAAAATATGCGAAAATGACTCGTTTCCATGGTTACGATCCATATTTTCAAAATTGGCTCTGACTAATTCATCTTTTTACGACTTCAGTCTCCCCTTTAGTGATTTTTGTTTCGATAATAATTCGTTTCATTTCATTTCATTTTCATTTCATTCATTTCCATTAAGAGCGATAATAACATCGCCCCTAAAAACGTATTCAAAATATTCATGATAGCCACAAAATGGTTTTTGAGATTATAAATTGTTAACAATCTCTGCATTTGCATTCAAATAACCGAAAGCATCCATTGCTATATTATTACTTAGCTTCCGTCATATCATGTTTATTGCAAAGGTAATGCTATATCTATGGTAAGTGAAGGTATAGATTTCATTCATAGCATCCAGGTATCCCAGATGTCAAATGGTCAAATGCTTACATTTGATAACAATGACAATATGAAAATAGTTAGCGCTAGGAGCTAGATTAATCAAGTTTGAGCATTTGGAATGCCTGAAGTGCTCAAAATGTATGACACGACACACTAGTTATTCAGATGTGAATTTTCACTTGATTAGCACCTATTAGCTTGGCCATGTTGGCAGTGGCCATACAATTTTGTAAAGAACATAATTATTTCAAATGCACAAAATTGACCTATAACATGCCTAATATGTGTCAGTGTGTGCGAAAATAACGATTTACGCAACCATTGTTAGAAATATTTAACTTAGTATAGATTCCAAAATCCAATTTGAATATTGAATTAAAACACACCTACGTGAGACTTCGCCCTAATATATTTCACTCCATTATGTTGCACGAATGGAGCAAAACCAACAGTAACAATTACAATTCATTCCTAACCTTGAAGACGGAGAGTTTTTGTTTGGAATGGATAGTTATTATTAAGAATGGGGAGTTGGTGTTAAGGATACACAGTTATTATTAAATGTACAGATATGTACAGATATGTAGATTGGATTTATAATATCTAGTCCAGAGTTAAAACATACCTTGCGAACGTTTCGAAAACAAGCTGTTTTCTTTATCAACACTGATGGTTGAGTGACGACCCTGTGTTTATTGCACTTCTTTCTGGTTGCTTGGCCACGGTGTTGCTAGATGATTTTGCAACCAGAAGATCGTCGTATACGTGACTTAAGTTGAACTGCCCCTCGTCTCTATTCAACCACCATGAATAGAGTTTGTGTTTTTCAAACAAATAATATCATTATAGTGAATTTTGATAAAACTACGTAAAGCTGGCTGTTGCAAATTACAAAACCTGGTACGGGCCCCGACAAAACCCATATTTTCGAATTTGAGATTTCTCTTTTTCATGTATTGATTTCGTTCATGTTTTGAACAATTTCAGAAAACGTCCGTCCGTAGAACGGGGTTTGTCGTTGTCTTATAACGACAGGCTTGATTTGTTGCATTGTTTTTCTATTTTCTTTGGAAATAATAATAACATGAAATATTCATCATACTGTTTTTCAAATCGAAGGTTGAGCACCAGAAGGGCGTAACTCACTTTAAACAAAATGAGATTTTGATACCAAAATAATCAACATACCTGCAGATTTTCAGAACCAATTGCTCTAAACATCAGAAAATCTTTGGGCTATGGGTTATTTTGAACCATTGGTTCTGAACTTATGTGGGTTATTTAGTTGATTTGAGTATCAAAGTATCCATTTCCAAAAAAGTTAGTTACGATCTTGTTACCGTCTTTACATAGTGGTACACATTGTGTCTTTATCATTACCAGCTTATAGTGTTCTCGGTTTTCATGTATCGTAGCTACTCGGGTCCAGCCAAAATATTCTATTAAACGCATTCGGGCAAAATTGAAGACTGTAGCTGGTGAACTTGTGCGGTAAAAATACGGGTAGAACTTCCTATTCGATAGTTCAGGCGACTCGCCACCATATCCCACCTGAAAAATAAGACGGACAAATAAATGTGTTAAATCCTTAGACTGAACCTGGTTGACATCTGTCGATTTGTCACCGTATCCAAACTTTATAAGGTAGGTATATCCGTTATGGAATGGAAGCAAGTAAAATAATGACTGCTCGCCGTCGTCATATAATCACGGGTGACAGGTTGTAAGTCACTTTATACGTTCCATTATTATTACTAACCTCTATTAGGCCTGTACATTTCATGATTGTGTCGGTAGTCGGGAATTAAGTCTATATGAGGCAATCGTGAGTACAATCGATTGAGAGATCATAACAAAAAACAGTTCAACTGATTTGACGGGAATTTACCGTGTGTTGCTAATAACCGCTTAATTTAAATATATATACCTTTTCACCTTTTCATCCTAATGAAGTGGAAATATCAAGCATTCTCATACAATGTTAAGAATATAAACGCCGGTTAAAATCTTAGAAAACTATTTTCACAATAATCATAAAGTGTAAAGTGTAAAGTGTATTCTCTTCTGGTGTTAAAGCTTTTAGATTATGTGTGTTATTTGATTATGTGTGATGTATGATAAGCATTTATTTTTTTATATACCTACATTAATAATAATTGCATTGTTATATTAACTCGGGTGGTACTTCCTAATAAGCTAATTACTCTGTTACATCAACGTTCACTGCTACTCTAACAAACAATTTGGTTTATAAATATGCAAAGTCATATCCTCACCATGCCTTATGAGAAAGTAGTCCTAACAATAATTGTTTTAAGCGCTCTTAGTCCGATAAAATAGATCTGCATGGCCTGTGGATGGGGACGCTGGGTGTATAATAGTATAACTTAAGGGTGTGTGTGAGAGAGGTGGAAGACAATCACAAACTTTGATATTGAAATACTGTCTTACCGTTAACAGGTTCCAATAGTGAGCGGTGCTTGCAAGAGCTTTAGCAGGAGGTGAGCATCCTCCTCCCAGTAAAATCAATTTAGTCGGTTCCCTATATAGCTGCTCAAATAAACCATGGGAACCAGCGCCAGCATCACACTGCAATGTAACAATATGGAAATGTTACACATTTGAGCTAAATAAGTCTCTTAATTCCACAGGACCGTTTAGTATCTTCGAAAAAACAAACAAATAAACAAATAACACACACCCCACCCAGCAAACAATCGTAATCATACAAATATTGTATAGGCCCTATGCCAACATTTAATACATGATATCGTAAACCCATTGGGCCGTATTCTCGTACAATAAACGCAGTTTTAGCTTAAACCGTAACATCTCGTGTCTAAAAAAATACACTGTCTCTGTATAAATTTACCTGTTTATATACAAAATACGTTCAATCTAAATAACATTTGTTCATACATGAATGTACCCCCTTGGTAAATATAATTTGTATCACCACATGTATATTTGAATTGTTTTATGATGTATGTGATCTTTTTAAAATCTAAATTTATAAACGCGAATTTATCTTTTAAAGGTAGATGACCCGATCACATTTTCATAGCACAGATTTTTCTCAAACATATGGAGATTTTCATATCATATGAAAGATCATATTTTTCTGATTAACATACTGAAATATGACGGTCCAAATCAGTATGATTACGAAGAAATCGGTGAAATAACATCGAATTACCGCGAAAAGTGGTAACCACCTATAGTCGGGTATGTACAGGGGGTTTCCGTGCACCCCCCACAGGACTAAACCAAACCAACTTTTTTAGGTGTCTTTTAGGGTCCTTAAACACATTTTAGATGTTAACATTGAAAAAAATGGGATGCTCTCCAGATATCCAAGGCGTCCAAAATGGCCGCCAAAACTGGTCAAATCTCATAAAATGACATATAGCAATTAAATTGTATGGTGAAAGTATAGTTTTAATAGTGGGATGTATGTAGTAGACCACTAGACACTCATATCCAGACATTTTGCTTTGTTAACACGCCTAAATCCAAGATGGCCGCCAAAAATTGTAAATTTTTATGTATTGGCATATATAAACTAACATGTATGATCAGAGTATAGTTTTTACAATGGGATGCATCGGTTAGACCACTAGAAACTCATATCTAGTAATTTTACTTTGTTAACATACTTTAAAACCAAAATGGCCGCCATATTAATGGCTAAAATTGGTCAAAAGTGGTCAAAATTTCATAAAATAGCATAATATCAGCTGAAATGTATGATGAAATTATAATTTTAACGATGGGATGTATGTGTTAGACCACTAGTAACTCATATCCAGTAATTTTGCTTTGTTAACATAGTCCAAAATCCAAAATGGCCCCCAAATGGTTCCCGAAGTTGCTGCAATAATTGTCAAATTCCATAAAAGGGAATAATATCAACCTAAATGTATGATAAAAATATAGTTTTAAGGATTGGATGTATGTATTAGACCATAAGTAACTCATATCTAGTATTTTTGCTTTGTTAACATACTTAAATATCCACAATGGCCCCCAAAATGGGTCCCAAAATGACTGAACAAATTGTTTAAATTCCATAAAATGGGATAATATCAACCAAAATATATAATGCAAGTATAGTTTAACTAATTTGGGGGGTATATAATCATGATAATAGACAACTAGTAACTCATATCCAGTATATTTGCATTGCAATAACATACTTTAAAACCCAAGATGGCCACCAAAATTGCCGCTGAAAATGTAAAAATAGTCTACATGAGTGTATGATAGTCCTAAATAGATATTGTCAGAGTGTATATTACATCAAATTCACCAAATAGTATGTTCTAAACTGCTAAGCTATTGCTTTTAGAAATAAGGCCAACCTCTATGACAATTTTGATTCAGTATCACTTTCCAAAATGGCTGCCAGAATGCTTTCCCATTAGATGTTGGGGGTATTGGTATTACATAGTATGATCATTTACAATACAAAACAATTGTTTTAGGTTATTTAACATCAACTTATCCATTCTGACATCCCATCGTTAAAATCATATTTTCATCATACATTTCGGTTGATATAATCCTATTTTATGGAATTTTGACCACTTTTGACCAATTTTGGCCATTAATTTGGCGGCCATTTTGGTTTTAAAGTATTTTAACAAAGTAAAATTACTAGATATGAGTTTCTAGTGGTCTAACATATACATCCCATTGTTAAAACTATACTCTGATCATACACGTTGGTTTATATATGGGCAGTTCCGTAGTTACGGACGTACATTTCAGAGAATTCAGACACTTTGAGGGCTTGCAAAATCTAAACTATACCAGTTGCTTGATTATTAACACCTGGGTTTCAAGTATCTCTAGTAGGAGTATAAAACCTGAAAATTCCTTTGCTGTACCATTTTCGGTTAATGAGATATGGCGTGAAAACCCTCCGTCGCGGACGTACGCAGAGAAAGTGATTTTTTCAGTACACCTGTATTCCTATCAAAAGTTCTCTGAAGTGTTCAGGTCTGTAATGAAAACTAATATTGTTTTGTTTGTAAGAGGGACAAACCTAAAGAAAACAAACAGAGAAAATTATCAGAACCTTTATCTTTAAGTTAAAATTGACTGATGTTCATCCGTCGCGGACGTACATATTAGTGTGTCGGACGTACATCTGTGAAATAATTCACAGATGTACGTCCGCAACACTTCAAGAGACCATGTATTAAATATGTAAACAGATACAGAACAAAATAAGTTTTAAACATTAAGTATGAATCATCAGCTTTAGAAAAATACTTACTTCATTGGTTTCCAACATTACCAAAGTATTGAACAGAGTGGTTAAAAGTAGCAGCTTTTGGGAAGTGTACGTCCGCAACAGAAGGTACCAAATTTAATCCAAAAAGCATAATTCTTAAATATTTTGGTCATTTTAAGTAACTTTTTTATATAATACATAACACATGTTCATTGTTGTATTGATTGTATCAATTTGTAATACTTGCCTTAGTTCATTCATGGAAATAATTGCACTTCCATGGTGCGATTTCTACTAAAAAATGCCCTGTACGTCCGCGACAACCTCAAAATCAGCCAAACCGAGAATGTTAGATCAAATTCCAAATTATATCATGAAACTACAACCCATAACCTTTGATATGATACATAAATTAGGTTATATCGACGATTTTCAATTTTTTCAATTTCTTCAATTTGGGTTACCTAATTACGGAACTGCCCCTATGCCAATATATGAAATTTTACTATATTTGGCGGCCATTTTGGAGGCCATCTTTGATTTAGGCGTGTTAACAAAGCAAAATGTCTGGATATGAGTGTCTAGTGGTCTACTACATATATCCCACTATTAAAACTATACTTTCACCATACAATTAAATTGCTATGTCATTTTATGAGATTTGACCAGTTTTGGCGGCCATCTTGGACGCCATCTTGGATATCTGGAGAGCATCCCATTTTGTTCAATGTTAACATCTAAAATGTGTTTAAGGACCCTAAAAGACACCTAACAAAGTTGGTTTGGTTTAGTCCTGTGGGGGTGCACGGAAACCCCCTGTACATACCCGACTATATATATATATATATATATACTATATAGTTTGTGTACAACTCAATGGGCACACTTCACGGCATCTTGTGCGTCTAAAATAAGAACCATTCGAGTTATGCAACTCAAAGTTTGGAATACGACTTTTTTGAGGATGACCTTTCATGTCGAATAGAAAACTCGCTTTAAAACTCTGCTAATCTCGTCCTCAGAGTGGTCGTGCGTTCAGTGTATACAGTTAGGCCTATTCAATTTATTGTGGCCCAAATGGGAGCAATATATCGACCGAATTCCTCAAAGGCACGTGTATTTATAAAGGCTACACGATCTGCACTCAGCTTGCACCATGGCACGGCTGAGTAATCATTCAAGGCGTAAGGGTCATGTGTTTTAAGCTCGCCTCCTTTCGCGCTACACACGGATTTTGGGTTTCGCGACATGATTTTAACTTTACACATTTATTTTTGCTTGTATACCCCCTGAGGTAGTGAAAGTATACATATTCTGAAGGGAAATTGCATGAGAAATATGCCTTTAAAATTGTAGTACGACCAAGAACTAAAATGGTATGATCGGAAATGTTCGGAAAAATATCGGAGTTTTTTAATTTTTAATTTGAGATCCATATAATTTTTATACCTGCCCCTATCATTATTTTTTTTTACATATTTGAATTCCTCATGAAATTACCCATTAGCTGATATATAATTGTCAAAGTTACTACGTAAGTCAACCGGCTAGTGAATATCTCCAATTTTTATTTGATATATTTTTAGAATTTTCAGAAATATTTGTTTAGGAATGAACCCTTCCGTGATATAAACTGCATTTCTGAATTCCTCTAGTTACAAGCTTTCCAAAAATGTATACTTTTGCTTTCATAGGTTGAAAACTTTTTCTGTTATAGTCATTTTTATAAATCCGGTAAATTGAGGCTGCTTATTCATGCTGACTGTGTAGTGAATAGGAAGAAAGCTGATGATCATATAATTAATTAGTTGTTACAAATAGTTGACAAGTCTGTTGAACCACATACTTAAAGACTACTAAATATCCTTTGAAATGAGACCAAAATGGTGTTTGTAACATTAGGGGATGACTTGTTATTGTAAAAAGAACAAAGCATGGGATTATCCCCATTGAGTTTGTACGGGCGGCACCCCTTCCGGCGGCACCCCTTCCAGCACCACCCCTGATCCCCAAACATCAAACAGCTGTATCTCCCTGTATCAGCTATCCCATTGCCATTTGGCAGGCAGATAGCTTGTTATTAGGGCTTTTAAAATGATACCAAATTTGTTGAGATAGCTTTTGTGGTTTTAAAAATATTTGAGGAAAATGACAGCATGAAGCTAAATGTAACATCCCCACTATTGGGAGGCGAGTTTATAACGCGTGACCATAGTTGGTTGGTGCACGAGTTTAAGGATACGAAGTATAGTGTTTAAGATTTTTTTTAAAATAATTTACTTCAGAATTCAAGATGAACATTCAAAATTACCATTATTGCTGTTTCTATTCACAAAAACACAGCAAAACTTGATTAAAACAATACCATCGCTATTTATTGAACCTTTTATAAATTTTTGACGAATATGTATTTTAAATAATCAAATGAGACGTGTATAATGGGCGGTTACATTGGTTGAGAAAATGCGACACACCAGTGGCGTCGTTTTTCATATCATGGGGAGGGGCAATAAATGAAAGTGAAGAGAGATTGTTAACAAAAGAAAAGAAATGTGACAGTTTACATTTATTTGTGCTATAATTTATGTACATTTTGGTTCTAAATAAGCTTGTACCCCCAAAATGCAAAAAATATTTAATTTTAGGGACACATGCGCGCCACGATTTTTTTTTATCTATGTACTTTTAACTTAAACAATGAATCTCGTACTAACCAATTGTCGAAACTCAAAAGTACACTGCGTTCAGGGGGCACATCACTAAATAATTCCCCCATTGAAATACACGCATTTCAGCCCTTTTTCAAAACCGTGTATTTACCCCATGTAACAATATTGGAAGTTTTTATTTCGCATGAATGTCTTAGATATGTGTTGAATTTTATTTTAAACTTGTTTTTTTCTGGACCAATCTAGACAAACTTTTCCCCTACGGACACCTAAACAGCGCCCTCACCATTTAAACCGATATGCTCGCTTCCTCACCGGTTCCGGCAACGATACCGCAGCCGGCCTATACTGTGCGTATTCGATTCAGACGATTTTTGACCACATTAGCAATACTGAAGTTCTATTCTATCGTTTTCATAAAAATCAGCAAGCTTTACTCTATTTGCTTCCCTTGGGACGATGATCAAATTGATAGGTACTATTTCTCCGAACACATACCCCTATCAAAATACCCTTGCGCCGCCCCTGGTTACACGATAGACGGCGAATTTAAGGTTAACGATTTCAGATTCTGATTTCCATTGAAAGCGCACTCCCGGATCCCTTACGGATCTCTCGGGTGCAGTTACGCTGGTTCCCTGCGCTTATGGTCTTCCACACACACGGCCCGACACTAAACCTTGGTTAATAGCGGAGATTTTTCCGGATCGGAGCAAAGGGCTCAGGGAACCAGTGTAGGGTGCAGTGCCCCTTCCCACATCATGTCAAAACATTATAAACAAGTATTTTGATATTATTTTGTTTAACCATTTTACAGTTTCGCTGTAAAAGAAAACGGTAAAGAACATGAAGAAATAGATTATCATGTTCTTCTTCAGATGTTGTATGTGTGCATGGGCTTGGGCACTGTTGGCTTGGGCTGACGATTGGATTTTTGAAAATTGTGAATTTTGAAATGTTTAAGGAAGTAGACCAAATTTGGATATTAACATCCAATGTTGACACGGTGGCGTGCACAGGATTTTTTTTGACTAGTCAAAACATTTGTAACACTTTGAGATTCACGCGATGTGTAACAACTTTCAACGATTTCAAAATGCCGCCACTTACTTTTAAAATGTGTCTGTCATAAAACAAAGCAACATTTTCTACCTTTTTATGTTGATTAGCAAATTGAATCGACCCCAAAATGTCATTTTGGAGCAAGCTACAGAGTGTAACATACAAATCTGCCTTAAAGAGAACCATGCTGAGACCAATTTTAGACTGGTGTTGTTTGGTTGGTGTGTGGTGTTTTTTAATTTATGTCCCATTTCGTTTTTGAATTTGAGCTCTAAAACTCTTGCTCAGAACTCCTTTTGTCCCGTAAACATGGTAAATAAAAAATGTACTTTTTTATTATTTATTCTACTTTCTATTAATATTGCAACTTCCCACTTTTTACTTCACTGACCTTTATATTCCAATGGCAGGTATAGGTATTCATAATGCATGGCGTTACTTTATGATAATAATCAAAACATGCGTGTATGTATAGTCTGTGTTGTAGTGAAAGGAAAGTGTCTCTGTTCACGATTGCTTGTATAAACGTACTTGATTTAATATTTTCATTATGTACCTCACATATTCTTATCAAAATATAACCTATTGTTTAATCATAAAGAATGTTAGTTTGAATTCCTATACAGCGTGTCCCAGAGAAGTTAAAAAGAACATGCAACGCTTTTTTACACTTTTAAGATTACGGTTTTCAAATTACACGTGATCAATTTCGTTTTGACAGAATTGACGATGCTGTAGCTATGCAGCCGTTGCGTCGTGAATAAACTAGTCCTACACTCTAAGAAAAAATGATTCGACTTAGAAGCGTTGTCCTCTAGCCTATAACCCGCAAAAAAGGATCTTACAAATTGGAGAACCATTTTAAGAGGTTCCATACCATTTTTCTGAGATTGTATAACTGGTTTTCCTTATCTATACAAAGGCTTTCTAGTTCTTCTTACGATTTGAACCAGTTTTCTAAATTTCAAGAAACCCAGATTTATTAAATTTAGAATTTAAAACGCTGATTACTTCATTACTCATAATAACCAAGCAGGGATGAACAAAGTGAGTTGAGACTGCATGTGGTTACAATCCTGAGCGGTGAGGCTGCACAGTAGCGCCGCCATTTCCGTCAAATTGGTTGCAACTATTTTCTAAATAACTCTATTTGATCACACGTAATTTGACAATCCATTTAATAATCTTGATTATCTTTTCAAAAGTATATTGTGGATATTCTTAGGTTTCAAGACAAGAATGTAATGCAATGACGACACGTGTGCTTTTGCATGTAACTGTTTGATGCTCGAGTCGGAAAAGCGAAGAGTGATAAATGCGGGTAAACCTTTTTTGGTGGACAAGTTAACTTGGACACCATAGAGACCAAAAGTGGTTGGAATAAAATGTGAAAATACCGCCAAATTCAGTTATTCAGTGCGAAATTAATATTTTAATGATATTTTATATTAAATATGTCTATTACCGTAAATAAAATGGTGCTTTAATTGACAATGTAGCCTTTAAATAATAAATATCACAGTTTAATTTTCGATTTAGTTTATTGAGTTTTCAAAAGTGGTTGTAATAATAAAATGCGAAAATACCGCCAAATTCAGTTATTCAGTGCGAAATTAATATTTTAATGATATTTTATATTAAATATGTCTATTACCGTAAATAAAATGGTGCTTTAATTGACAATGTAGCCTTTAATAAATAATCAATATCACATTTTAAACGTGTGGTGTAGCGGTTGGGTCCTGCGCTTGCCAAGCGGAGGACCTGAGGTCAATTCTGCGGGGAGCCACATCTTTTTTTTGTATAATACATTGGTACTTTTTGATGTTCCATTATATTAATTACTTACAATATCATTAGTTTGTTTATTAACGAGACTCTTTTTTTTATCTATTAATATTTTTTTATTTTTTTTGTTTAATGAATATAAATTATCACGATTTTCTTTTTTTGATTCGGCTGTTGTGTTGTGATGTTCGTGATTTATTTTTACAAGTTATTTTGTTGCATTTTTGAATTTGTCATAAATTACGTTTTTCTCGTAATTAATAAACATTGGAATTTAAATTAAATTATAAATTATGATATTTTTTCTTTAATTTTTTTTCTCCATAAACTTCACCACATAAGCCTATCGCTCACATAACGTCTCGGTGATTTCCTTCCAGAAACAACACACTAGCGATCCTCTTGCCGACTTCCACAAAATTCAACAGATCCATTCCAAGTCTTCTCATCCTTTTGACACTAAAAACACTTGTCCACCCAGTTTTTTAGAAGACCTTGTTTATAATGCGGGTATTAATTACCTTTTTTAATTGTCCATTGTTCGATTAAATCAATTTTATTTCAACTCAGCTCTATACTTGCGCTCATGACTGTGGGTTCCATCTGAGTATTTGAAACTATACAGTAAACAGATTTGGATGGGGGTATTATCAAATAAAAGAAAAAATGCATTTCCAATTCAGTTATCTTATAGAGACCATAACAATAACATCCAGAGGTCAAATGTATACGCAATTATTATGAGATCTGTAGAGTGGTCCCAATACAAAATATATTTTCCCTTTGAAATACCAAACATGTACTCACCTTTGTGTCGCCCCAAACTGCTCTTAACTCATATTCTGCTAAGATATCCGTCCTTGCATTGACATGTTCTATTGCCATCTCAATTGCTGGTACACAACCACTGCCGTCCCATCCACCTCCTGGTCCTTCAAAGAAAGCACCAATATACAGAGGAATCTTTTCCCTGGGGTGTTCTGTTGATTGCCCAGCATCATACACATCCGTAGTCGATTGTGATGTATTCCTTGTTAATTGGCTTTGGCTTGACAAAGATGCACATAAATCCATAAGGTCTTCGTTAGAAAAACCCTTTGACGATGCTGCTGTAGGAGATGCTATGGGGAGGGTTGTTGATTCGCTAATGTTTGGGTTTACCTCTGTTGTTGTTAATTGATGTCCATTGGCGTTATTTAATACGATAAAACTCCAAATATAAATGACACGCCAATACTGCAACATTTTCAGTACGGTCGTCTACATCAAGAATGACGATGTCTCGTATAAATACGGTCGTTATAAATGCAATAAAACGATACACTCAATTTCGTCGTATCTGAAAAGTGGTTGGATTTTTTCCTCGATATGATTTGTTTATATAGTAGACGTGATAAAGTACCAATCACAGCGTTGTATCAGCTTTGCCTTTGACTGAACGTGTCTTGACCCTATCTAGCATGTCTGGGGGCGGTTTCTTGTCAATCTCAATTCTCAATTATAATTTCTTCCCAGTAGCAACTTTGACATGATCTGATAATGATTGGGAATGGCCAATTGCAATGATCGAACAGCTGGCGTGGCATTTGATAAGGATGGAACTCCGCTTAATTTCCCGTCATTGACCATGTGCCTTTTTCTGACTTAAAGTGACCAAAACAACAATTTCGAATCACCTGAAAGAACGGGAAATGACCTTTCCAATAAGTTACTATGATGGTAATGATGAGAATACATAGGACTGAAAATGCCACTGAAATGACACATAATCGCCATTTCGCATTTGAAAACAATAATCTATTGACTAATCTTTTCATCAATGTTTTGATTTTGATATTTGATTAGAGACTCCGCATCAAAAACTTCATAAATTTTCCGTATCAATTTGGCGCTAGATTAAAAGTTGGTGGAAGCAAGTTGTTTGGTAAGTGATGTTATACATCGAAATTACCAAATCGTGACATTTTACTTGATAGACGACGAATAAGCGGTTTCATTGGTAGTATATGTTTGTGAAAATGAGCTCTATCTATTCCCTGACGACTCAACACTCTTCGCACCCAATAGGGCATCAAATGCTGCCAACCTGTCAGCCTCAACATAGATCTAAGCAACATGAAAGGCATTGAAAGCAAATGGAAGGTGACCTTTGAGCCCACCGAATGCAAGACCAGGGCAATCTCTTGGAGAGAGAATCCCATCCAGACTTGATGTTTACTTTGGAGACTGCAAACTACCATCTGCAGAAGATCCTGGGTGTTACCATTATTGACAGCAAGCTCACAACTTAAGCTGGCCAGAAGCTTGGCGCTCTTCGCAAGGTTGCAAATATATTGAAGGCGTACAGATCCACTGTTTACAAATCACAAGTCCGCAGCGCAGCACTAGTAATGGAGTATACCTCACTAAGCTGCACTCTCAGAACAAAGGTTAAAATCTTTAACCATGTTGGTTAAAATTGTAACCAACGGGAGGTTACCAGGTGAACCACACAATTGGTTGGTTAAAACCGTAACCAACAGCTGTTGGTTAAACTTTAACCTGTGGTTGGTTACAATTTTTAATCATTTGTTGGTTAATATGTTTTAACCAACTGTGGTTGATTAAAAAATGTTGGTTAAACTTTTATTTTTTTGCTAAACTTTAACATGTGGTTGGTTAAAACTTTTAATCATTTGTTGGTTAATTCTGCTAAACTTAACAATTTGTTGGTTAAACCTGCTTCATAGTTAACATGGGGTTGGTTAAAACATAACCATTGTTGGTTAAATCTGCTTCATATTTAACATGGGGTTGGTTAAAACCTAGCCATTGTTGGTTAAATCTGCTTCATATTTAACATGGGGTTGGTTAAAACTTAACCATTTGTTTGGTTAATTCTTTTGATGCACTGGGCAGTAGCTCTGTTATTATATGGCTATGAAGTATTGCTGCGACATCATGGCAGACGACGGAGTGTTTCAAGGTACAGAATTGATTTCTTAATACTGTAATTTAATAATTATGTAACTGTCTGAGCTTTTGATGATTAAGGCTACCATTATTGTATTGACCAGAGGCATCATAGGTTCATCACTATTTTTCAACATTTTCAAAATTCATTATATTTTGGTTCACATAGCCTATCTATAACAATCAATTAACATGTAGCAGTTGATGAAATGGCTGAGGCACCTTCTATATATCCATGTTATATATCAAGCAGGATTAACCAACAAATGGTTAAGTTTAGCAGAATTAACCAACAAATGATTAAAAGTTTTAACCAACCCACATGTTAAAGTATAGCAACAAAAAAAAAAAGTTTAACCAACATTTTTTAACCAACCACTGTTGGTTAAAACATATTAACCAACAAATTATTAAAAATTGAAACCAACCACAGTTTAACCAACAGAAAATTCTAGCAATTAGAAAACATGATTTGAAATTTGTTTGCCCTACAGTGAAAATACGATGTAGGAAGTCTATGGTAGGCTTCGTAGCTATTAAGCTTACATACAATCATGCATGTTGTAGTAAGTGAAGGTAAAATAGTGTCCTTAATCTGCCTTTCTCGATAGACAAATACCATAATAGTGTACAGTTTAGCTCAGACAGTTACATATTTATTAAATTGCAGTATTAAGAAACCAATCTTGTACCTTGAAACCCTTCTATATGCGTCTCCAGACCCCACAACCGGAGCATTGCAATCACTTGGTCGTCTGCCATTTTGTAAAAAGAGAAAGAACGGGCCAGCCTCGTTTTGATGTCGCAGCAACACCACATTTTTAACCAACGTTGTGCAATAGAGATTTTTCACCAACACATGTTGATTAAAATGTAACCAACAATTTGATACTATGCATAAACTCTTTTCCCACCATTGACATTCTTTGGTGGGAATCTTGTTTTGACCGATTGTTGGTTAAAATTATGAGGACTTAACCAACGTTGAATAAACCAAAAATTATATATATTTTTACTCTTTAACCAACGCAGTATTAAAAGTAATTTTTAACCAACGCTTCATTTTTAACCAATGTAGTATACTTTTTAATCAACATTTTTTTAACCCATGGCTTTTTAATACCTGTTCTGAGAGTGTGGGTGAGATCTTCACCTACTATCACTATCCTATGCCAGCTTGACAACATCCAAAAGAAGGCACTCAAAATCATTGGAGCTCACGATGAAGCTACTGCTCTGATAGCTCAACATACCAGACTGCTTCGCAGGCGACATGGATTTGGTAGCGCTGCTTCTTCCGACACCATTGTTCAACGTCGTGCTAAGTGTATCAATTGCCAATTCATACTCTTTCACTGCCGACTGCCAGAATTCGCTGCTTAGACAGGAGCTTCCTTCACACAGCCATTCCCTTATATCATGAAAGTGCTTAAATAGAACTGTCTTCCAGACGACGTAGTTGGCAACATCTCAGAGGCTGGAATCCAGACCTTCAAGTGCCGCGTACACAGACACCTTCTCTACAACAATTGGCGCACAAATTTAACAATTTCTTTGTTTCAAAAATTACTAAGATACGCAACGACTTGGACTCTGAATCTACTGCTATTGACAACCTGAACTCCTCTACTATTTTGGACAATGAACATGATTTGACTTCATATTTAGATGGTTTTTCTCCTGCATCGGAAGAAGAGGTTTGTAAAATCATCGGAGCTTCACCATCAAAATCATGTGATTCTGACCCTATTCCTACTTGGCTATTAAAGAAACATCTTCACCAGCTTGCTCCACTTATTACACGGATTGTTAATCTTTCATTGGAATCTGCTGTTTTCCCATCTTGTTTCAAGACTGCACTTGTCACACCTCTTCTTAAGAAGCCATCGCTTGGCACTGAGATCTTTAAAAAAAAAACGCCCTATCTCAAACTTGGCTTTCATCTAAAAAATTAATTGAAAACATTGTATCATCTCGGATAGCTCATCACCTCGCTTCTAACAACCTATATGAATGTCTTCAATCTGCTTAAATGAAACACCATGGAACTGAAACAGCATTACTACGTGTTCAGAATGACATGTTATGTAATATGAAGAAGAAAAAAACGTGATACGTTTTTGGTCCTACTTGATCTATCTGCTGCCTTTGATACCATAGACCACAGCATCCTTCTGTCGCGTCTCTCATCGTTTGGTGCCAGAGATAGTGCACTTGAATGGATCTGCTCTTATTTGACTGATCGAACGCAGGCTGTAAACATCAATGGTTGTTTGTCATCATTCATTCCGCTCCTCTTCGGAATAGGTTGTCTAGATAGATGGCGCATTATAAATGCATTATTATTATTTTATTTTTTTTATTTTTTTATCTTTGTATCTTTTATTGTTTATTTCTATCATAATTTTCACATTTCACATAATTTCATCATGTTTACATTGCATTTTCG
Source organism: Ophiura sarsii (assembly GCA_035610835.1). Taxonomy (NCBI): domain Eukaryota; kingdom Metazoa; phylum Echinodermata; class Ophiuroidea; order Amphilepidida; family Ophiuridae; genus Ophiura; species Ophiura sarsii. Next base: position 139,120,626 of record CM069441.1, on the reverse strand, counting down.
ATACATGTATAACACATTTTCATATGATTTTCATTGCATATCATATACATGTTTAGCACATTTTCATGTACTTTTCAGCATTTTTATATATTTTTATATGCTTTTCGGCATGTTTACCTTCATAATTTTCACATTTTATGTATAGCACATTTTCATATACAAGTACATTTTCATATGCTTTTCAGCATGTTTACATTTCATATCATGTATAGCACATTTTCATATGCTTTTCAGCATGTTTACATTTCAGATCATGTAGAAGCACATTTTCATATACTAGTACATTTTCATATGCTTTTCAGCATGTTTACACAATTACATAACACATAACACATTTTCATGTGCTTTTCATGTTAACATTGAATATCATTACATTTTCTTTTCAGCATTTTTATATTTTTATATGCTTTTCGGCATGTTTACACATCTAAATACTATTTGTGGCGATTCTGTCTGTCCAATGACTCCGAGTGTAGATTCCTGCCCATCTGTCCGTGCAATCGCTATGCGCAGGGATCTTCGCCCCACGTAGCAACCAGTGCCACGCAACAGTCACGAAAGTGTCACATCACGCACGGCCCGCTACCGAAATGTTGATTTTCTTTAACCCCGGTAGCTACTATTTGGACTCAAATTGTGGCTTACGGAGTGAGTGATGACATATGGTCTTCACCCAAAATATGTTCATTGTGGACATAGCTACATTCCTGTGGCTGTTTGTTATCCTTAAAGATCGCATCGCAATAAGCATTTATACAGGATAGTACGACGGACATCTTAATACTATTTGTGGCGAGTCTGTCCGTCCGTCCGTCCGTCCGTCCAATGCCTTCGGGTGCAGATCCCTGCCTATCTGCCCATATAATCGCTATGCACAGGGATCATCGCCCCACGTAGACAACAAACTGTTGCTACGCGCTCGCGTATAAACAAAACAAAACAAGGTGCACGCGTTTGCCGGCGCACGCGTAATGGCGCAGACCGTAAGGTGCGTACGCGTTCGTGGCGCAAACTGGGTCTTTTCCATAGATTTATCAATTCTGTGGTCTTTTCATGGGGTGGGTAAAAGGAAGCCGTCCGGTGGCTAACAAAGAGAGAAAAAGGCCCGGTGGGAGGGGGGGGGGGTACTGGAATTATAGTGAAGAGGGTAGGGTGTGCGGCTGGGCAGTCTGAAAACAGGGGCTTACCGAACTGAACGGTCGCCGAAATTGGGGTCTTAGAGAACTGAATTCTTATACAAAATTGTGTCTTATAAACTGAATTTTAGGCAAAATGTTGCCTTATGAACTGAATTTGGGATCTAAGGGAACTGCCAATGGATGAAAAGGGGGTCTTATGGAACTGCCAGTGGATGAAAAGGGGGTCTTACGGAGCGGCCGAAAGACGTGAAAAGGTGGTCTTGACAGCCGCATATACCCGTATGGCCAATATACGTAAGTATACCTCCCCCAACTCCAATTAACTTTAACTCCCGGGCGTGTTTTTGTATGAGTTAAACTATATGCATATGATCAGGAGGTAAAAAGGTTAGATGGCGGGTTAGGGTTAATAAAGGAACTGGGAGCGTAAACCGTAGGCCTTCGTCCAGGAACACATTATGTGTTAAACATGTTATTGTTAAAGCGAATTGCGGTGGTATGATGTCAGTGCCTCGCGGACCCATCTATGCGCGCAGGCCACAACGGGCCCTCATCATGCCTGGGATGTCTTTTGTATGTTACAGAGACATGTATAAATATAAAGGGATGGGATGGTGTGAGCAAACATTTAGCTCCAATTATATCTTTAACTTTCGGGCATGTTTTCGTCCCGGTTTTTATGAGTTAAACTATGCATGCATGATCAGGATGAAAAGAGTCAAATGATGGGGGGGGGGGGGCTTCAGTCTGCATGCGCCAGGAATCAAACCCAGACCTTCAGCGTGCGAGTGTGTACAGTGTAAAGTTGTAGTTTAACACTATAGCAATTCGGATAGGCCCTAGGCCAATCATGGGATGTCTGTTATAAAAATGGGAAATTTACATGGATATCGGTGTGCGCAAACATGCATGCTTACAGAGGAATAATCAATGTCGACACACAGTTACCAAGACTGTGGCACAGATGATCATGTTAGACCCCTCCTCTCGCTGACTCTAAAACTAAAAGACCTCTGAACTAAGACTCCAATATAAAACCCTAACCCTAGGACTAATAACACATGTACTGAATTACATGGATATGCACACGGGGTAGCCTACCTGGATTTAAGGGCACATGAGGTTCATGGAGATTTGGAACATTAATGGCATCTGTGATAACTGAATTTTAAGAGTATACACATTCCATAAACCCCCAACCCGAGAACCGCCCAACCCACGAACCGCGAATTCTAGTATTAAATATTTTACGAACTTTTCTAAAAGTAAACAAACTCTTACACTGTTGCTGCGCGCTCGCGTATAAACAAAACATGGCGCACGCGATTGCTGGCGCAAGCGTAATGTCGCAGACCGTAATAGTGTAGGCTGTTATGTAGGATTTTAAACTAGTGCAATTTTTTTTGCTAAGGATGCTTTTTTTGGTGTCATTGGATAGAGTATACCCTCAGCTATCAGAAATCCATTGATCACATTTTTTTCCATGCACGGAATGGCCGCCATCTTGGATTTCAAAATGGCCGCCATTTCCAATAGAATTTGTCATATAACTTTTGTTATGAGCAACCTATGAAGTCAAAATTGGTGGCAAACCACATGTTTTTAATACAAGGGAGTTCACAAGTGCTCTAGCTATGTTCCTATGTCTAACATACATGCATGGCCGCCATCTTGGATTTCAAAATGGCCGCCATTTACAAAAAATATATTTTGCCATATAACTTTTGTTCTAAGCAACATATAAAGTTGATTTTGGTGGCAAAATCCATGTTTTTAAGAGTTGTTTACAAGACAAGAGAGTGTATAATAGCTGATCTGTTGTTATATATTAATTGGCTGATAGTAGTAATTATTAGGGTAATTATTAGGGTGGTTTAAAACGGGCTGTAAGTAGCGCAACTCTAACCTTCTGCTCTACCACAAATTCTTCCTTTCCTCTATCTCCCATCTTGCTCCTTACTCTGCATGCATCTCCAATGCACCTTTTTCCATGCTTTGCTTTACTATAGGTTGTAGATACAGGAGGCAATTCCATCAGCCCTCCTTTCCTTAATCGCTTCTCTTGCAGTTACCCATCTCCACGTCCTCGAAGACTAAGATGCATTGCAATGTAGTGCATGTTAGTCGCGTGCCACCTGGATGGCCAAACATTGCGGTTAGTGCTAACTGACGGAGCTCTGGGGGGGGGGGGGGGGGGAGAGGCATGTTTTCAATACTGTATCTATGTTCTGATGTCTTACATACATGCCTGGCCGCCATCTTGGGTTTCAAAATGGCCGTCATTTACAACAAAAAAAGATTTTACCCTATCACTTTTGTTCTGAGCAACATATGAAGTTGATTTTTGTGGCAAAACTCATTTTTTCAAGAGTTATTTACTGACAATTAAGTGTACAGTTCTATCTGTTATCCATTAATTTGACATGAATGGTTGCTATATATAAATTAAGCTGTAAATTCAATACAAATTCCGATTGTTAGCAGTAACATATACTTAGTATTTATTGTCCGGTAGTACCCCACTGGTGATACATTAGGTTGATCACATTGCATTGGACTTATTACAAGAAGACATACCAGGAGCAATCAATGTATGCTTTTGTATCCACAGCAGCTACCCCCTCTATATTGTAGAGGGGTATTATTGTATTATAATAGGGGGTAGGCCTAATTGCTGTTTTGTTCAATTGCATGTATCAAAGGCAAAACCAAACAAACAAACAAAACGAAACAATAACTAGGAAAGGAAAGAAAAATGGTTAATAATATTAGAGGCCTATTTGGCCTATAAATTAGCCTATGTGCATAATTACTTGACTTATATACTTACTTTGACTTATGGCGGGTGATATTCCCGAACCACAATGCCTCTCCAAATCTTCCTATCCAACATAGTTGTCTTGATTTCTTCTACCTACAATCCTGTGTTACGCTTTAGTAAGTCAATGTAGGTTAGGGCTGGTCTACCATGCTTTCTAACTCCATGCTTTGGTACCCAATGCCCGGACCCAATGTATGACTTTGGAGCCCAGCTCATTGGACCCTCTGAAGCAATGTCCTGCAAATCGTGATCTACGCTCCCTGATCTTGTCCGAGACTTTGGGCATATCCGCGTACAGGTCCTTATTTGTCACATGCTGTCTCCAGTTGATGTTGAACATAGTTCTAAGCATTCTAGTGTAACATCCGTCCAGCTGTTTACTAAGCTTTGGGGTGACTGTCCATGACTCACATCCATAGAGGAGGACTGATTCTACAGTAGCTATGAACAGTCTTTCTTTGAGCTTTCTGGATAGTGATTTTGCCTTCCATAACTGACTGCGTTTGCCACAAGCTCTCCATGCAGCTGCTTTGCGTGTTTTGATGTCCTTTTCAGTACTTTTCAGTACTGTTCATTTCAGTACTGTTCATCCAGGCTCCAAGGTACTTGAAGTCCTCCACTTTATCAAGAGACATACCTTCGTTTGTGGTGATTACAGGTACTTGCTTCTGGTTGAAGGACATGTACTTTGTCTTTACAGCGTTCATTTTGAGCCCAACTTTACCCACCGAAGTCTCCACTCTGTTAAGTAAGTTATTGCGCTTGAGACACGTCTTCAGACAACAGTGCAATGTCGTCAGCAAAGTCAAGGTCAGTAACTGTGGTTGGTCCTATTCGTCTGTTGCTTCTTTTTGTTAAGCGGAATCATAGCTCCTCTTCTTTGCCATCTATGGCCTCTCTTAGGGTGTAGTCGAGAACAATGACAAAGAGATATGGAGCCAAGATGTCACCTTGTAGTACTCCAGCCAGTATTTCAAATTCCTCAGTTTCCCCATCAGGTGATATAACCTTTGCCTTGGTGTCCTTGTATATTTCTGCAATCGCATTTGTAAGCTGCTCAGGTATACCATAGGCCTTCAGAATTTGCAGCATTCGTCCCCCGTGTATTGTGTCAAACGCCTTATTGAAGTCTATAAAGGTTATGATGGCTGGCAGGTTGTTTGATCTAATTCCCTCAACAATTCTTCGGAGGGCAAGAATGTGGCCAACTGTGGTACGTCCAACTCGAAAGCCATTTTGATTAGCTCTCAAGTGGATGTCAAGCTCCGGTCTGATTCTGTTAAGTATCATATTGTTGTATAGCTCGGCAACAATTGAGCTTAGACTTATTCCACGGTAGTTGCCTCCCAAACTGAGATCACCTGATTTTGGTATTGGTATTATGTTGAGAATAGACCATTGGTCTGGCTTTTTTCCCGTTCATCAAGGCATCGTTGCAGAAGTCCAGTATTATATTATCCAAATCACATCTTTTGAGCATTTCAGGTGTGATACCATCTTCCCCACTGCTTTCCCCCTCTACAAGTGCCTTCTTAGCCCTCATATATTCCTCCAAGTCAAAGGGTCCTTCTTTTATGCTGAGATTTGATAGTACTGGGGTAATTTCCTCATCTTCATTACTTACGTGCGGTGGGCTCCCAAGTAGATTTTTGAAATGAGTATACCAATTATCTAGTCTCTCCTTTTTGCGTGGATCCTTTGATTTGTCCTTTTCTTGTAGTCAATCTTCCTGATATTTTGTTGATCAGTTTCCAACTCTTACCATGCTTGCAGTTTATGTGGGCATTTTCTACCTCTCTAAGCTTATTGGTAAAGTCTTCCTCTTTCACATGATCATAAGCCTCCCCTAGGCTCTTCTTAGCCTCCTTATAATTTCTCCATTTTTCCTCGTCATTATTGTCTAGTCGATATTTTGCATACGCTTCTTCAATTTGTGATCTCGCCCTTGATAGCTGGGCGTCATTTGAGAAGTAGGTTATTTTCTCTTTTTTTCCTCACAGGAATCACTTTCTCTGCAGCATCTTGAGTGGCTTTAATGAATCTGGAATATTTCTCAGATGCAGTTTCTACTTCATCCTGGAGGGGTTGAAACCTATTAAAAGTATTATGCACCTCTATGCTATATTTGGCTTGTAGATCATTATCAGTTGTAAGTAGCTTCCGGATACGAGCAGAGACGATTCTATGGTCAGATCCCACACTAGCAAAGGTGTTATATGCTTCAGAATTTAGAACACTGTTTTGCCATTTCCGCCTGAAAAGGATGTAGTCCAGCTGTAGTTTGTTGCCGCTTGGGCTGACATATGTCCACAACTTGCCTTTTTTCTTGCGGAAGTAAGTATTTGCGATTATAAGATCTTTCTCTTTAGCCAAGTCTGCGAAGTACTCTCCATTTCTATTTGTGTCATCATGGTAAGTGAATTTGGCGTCATCCTTTCCAAGCCTAGCATTGAAGTCGCCAACAACAAGCAAGATGTTGTGTGCTGGAATGGAGTATATTGCCCCCTTTAGACTGTTGTAATGATCTCCTACGATGTCTTCATCCGCCACATTTGTAGGGCAGTTTGCACCACTACAGTTGTTGCTGGGTTACCATGGAAGTTGACTATGAGTGTACGATCAGAATGTGGCTTGATACTTGCTAATGATCTGAGTGCTCTGTTATTGAGTAGTATCCCGACTCCACCTACAGCTGCACCTGCTTTATTTATTTCTTGTTGCTGAGGTATTGATCAGAGTTCCACCTATATTCCACCTCATACTTCACTGGGTCATCATGGACAATGCGGTGTTCATGTCAATTTTACATTTAATTAGATTGGTTACCAGCTCCTCCCTGCATCGACTCTCTCTGATAGTTCTCACATTCATGGTAGATAGTAATATTGGTCTTGCAAGTTGCAAGTGGTCTCCTATTGCGCGCTCTGCCGTCAAGCTTACTCCTCCCTCGGGTTTGGGGGCATGCCGTCATCAGTTGATTTAGAAAAATCAGAGTTTGCTCCAGGAGACGTTATTTTAGGGACTTTAACCCTAGTATTGATTTGGTTTGCCATCATGGTTTTGCTGTAATCACTGTGGTCGCAACTCCAGCAGCATGGTTTGTTGTCCTTCTAGAATACTTGCCAGCCAAGGCTAATAAGTATATTCTACCCAGGTCTCAGTGATTTAAAGTGAAAGCATTGATCAATAGTTCTCCAGACTACTCCAATAGTCCTAGGACTACCAACCATTGCCCCCCCCCCCCCCCCCCAGAGCTCCGTCAGTTAGCACTAACCGCAAGGTTTGGCCATCCAGGTGGCACGCAACTAACATGCACTACATTGCAATGCATCTTAGTCTTCGAGGACTAGGATGGGTAACTGCAAGAGAAGCGATTAGGGACAGGAGGGCTGATGGAATTACCTCCTGTATCTACAACCTATAGTAAAGCAAAGCATGGAAAAAGGTGCATTGGAGATGCATGCAGAGTAAGGAGCAAGATGGGAGATAGAGGAAAGGAAGAATTTGTGGTAGAGCAGAAGGTTGGAGTTGCGCTACTTACAGCCCGTTTTAAACCACCCTAATAATTACCCTAATAATTACTACTATCAGCCAATTAATATATAACAACAGATCAGCTATTATACACTCTCTTGTCTTGTAAACAACTCTTGAAAACATGGATTTTGCCACCAAAATCAACTTTATATGTTGCTTAGAACAAAAGTTATATGGCAAAATATATTTTTTGTAAATGGCGGCCATTTTGAAATCCAAGATGGCGGCCATGCATGTATGTTAGACATAGGAACATAGCTAGAGCACTTGTGAACTCCCTTGTATTAAAAACATGTGGTTTGCCACCAAGTTTGACTTCATATGTTGCTCAGAACAAAAGTTATAGGGTAAATTATATTGGAAATGACGGCCATTTTGAAATCCAAGATGGCGGCCAATCGGCAGATGGAAAAAAATGTGATCAATGGATTTCTGATACCTGAGGGTCTACTTTAGCCAATAAAACCAAAAAAACCATCCTTAGCAAAAAAAAAAGCAAAATTACATAACATCCTACACTATAAGGTCCGTTCGCGTTCGTGGTGCAAGCTGTAGGAGTCAGTGGCTCTGCAGTGCAAACCGTACAGTAGGCCTACAAGATAACGGGGCACGAGGAGACGAGACAAAATTCAATCATATATATACAGCCACGATATAGAAAGAGGACTCCAATTAACTTTAACTCCCGGGCGTGTTTTGTATGAGTTAAACCAGACCTGAATAAACCATATGATCAGGAGATGGTTAAATTTGGGGGAGGGGTGGCAGTCTCTGCGGGAATCAAATTCGGCGTGTTTCCACTGAACTGAACTTTCCGGTTATTGCCGTGTAAGAAATTGCAATTCCGGTAAGTTCCCCTGTGGAAACACACAATAATCGGATTATTGATAAACCGATTATCACCCATAAACGGTTTATTATAACCTTCTCCAGAGGTGGTTATTTCCGCTCAAGATCGGCACCACTGCGCTGTGGAAACACACCGGTTTATGATAAACCGTTTAAGCTGAATTTGGAATCATAACGCGCATGTCTATGCGCGCCCCGTAGTGCGCCCTACCTTTCACGCGCGTAATTGTTAACTAGAAACACAGGATAAACACAGGGATGACCTCTGACCCCAGAGGTCATCTATTTGCGTCTTGTGTGTTTTGGTGCAAATTCACCTCCACCTTACCCGGTCATGGCCGAGAAAAACCCTGAAAATATAGATGCTCAGGAGATAAATAGTGTGATACTTCAAGAAATTAGAGAATTGGCAAAGCGTTTGGAAGCGTTGGAGACTGCAAAATTGTTAGAGACTGAGAAAGAACCTGAAAAAGAAGAAAATTCGTCGCCTGATTTGAGCGCAGACGGTAAAGAACATAATTCGGCAACTTTGCCAGTAGAGGACAATACACTCGACACCGGAGCTGCAAAAACTGCAGCAGACGCCAACGAGATCCAGAGGGAATTTTCAGCAGTAAAGGACACATTATCCAAGGTTCCGCTGACTCCCGAATTACGGTTGAATGAAGTTACTGCTGGTAACTTTAATAAACAAGATAGACAGTGCGCAAAATTGTTGCGGGGCAACTCACGTTACATTGAAACAGCATTGAAGCTGATACTCGTAGCCGGTCAAGATCCGGAGCTTAGTGGCACTGGCCATCACTATCTCTCTCAATTAGACATTGTGCTCAGAGCAGCAATATTATTTAACCAACAGGAGTATCAGGCTGTCCTTGTCAATGGGCAGTTTGATGATGACACTACACGTATGTTTAGAATGATCCAACAGAACACTAACTGCTTTTCACCCACGACAATAGATCAGCTAAAGCTAGCAGCTGAACTTTCTATCATCAACGATCGACGCAGCTCGGCCGCTAATACGCGAGGTGGACGCAATCAGCAGTGGCAAAGAGGCGCCAGCAATTATTCATACCAACGCGGTCGCGGTGGACGGTTCCAAAGCTACAATTACAGGGGTCGTGGCTTCAATCAACCACCAACCCATAATCCCAATAATAATTGGGGGCCCAGTCAGAGTGATCAGTAAAGTGTGTTGGTTGTACATGTACATGTCACATTAGAATTGAATCTGTAAGATAACTTAAGTTTTGTCCACTATGACACCCTGTATATTTACATTATACAGTCTGGAAAATACATACCAGTACATAGTGCACAAAATCTGGAAACACTGGCTTTCTAGAATAACCCAAGCTATCCACAACACCTGGGTATAGTCACTGGTATTGGTAAACAATAGGTGAACCAACTTATGCAGGGCACCCTTTGTATGATTCCATTCAATAAATGTATGTGTGCAGACATCCTTTTGTAATGCAGCAAAATTATGCGAGAGTTACCTAGGGATATTTTGACCAGGGAGATGGGCGAGGTCCTAGTCATTCCACCTTCAACCATCATAGGTGCGGGTCATTTCAGTTTTTCTGTTATGATGTTTTCTTCCTAAGTTGCAGTGCTACGATTAGTCAATTATACTTGAATTTTCATCTATGGAGTGCAAATAAGTCTAATATTTATACATAAACTATTAGCCGGGAGCCTCTGTAATTGAGGTGAAATTCTGTCTGGCTACAAGTGTGTTAAGCCGACGGTAATGACTATTTTGTGAACGACGTGACGGTTCCAAACTCTGACAGCCAGCAGGGCGTGCCGGGGTATGAAATACACTCCGGACGACTGAAGTGCTATCGTGTAGCCTTCCTGGAAAATTTCACAAGAGAGAACAACACCACAAAAACCATTGTAAGTTGATTTAATTAAGATTATGTTTATAATGGTAATAATGTATTAAATATTATAACCTAGGTTTGGGAATTTTGCAAGTACAAAATATTATCGTTCAGCGGAGCAAATTGATAGTGCTTGACAGAAGTTAAAACTGTAAACTGTGATAATGTAAAGGCAGCAACAGACAGTTTACTAAGGCAGTAACAAAATTGTTTTAATGCCAGAGAAATTATCGATAGCTACAAACCAAAAAGACATGTAACTATCCTGCTAGAAATTGTAATGATTATAATAATTTCAAGTGGCCTACAACCTGATGCCACGCCTTAATTTCTGTTGTAATAATATTCTCACTTTTGGAGTTGATAAAAGCATTGATACATTCAACACAAATGTTAATCATACCAATTTATTGGTACATTCAACTCAAATATTATTTTACCAATTTAAATAGTTGTTGTGCAGAGCAGACAAAATTTAGGCAAAATATTATTTTGGTTTTCGGGTTTTACTTTATTATCCCATGCAGTGTCACTTTACCAAATGTATGGTGTGAATACGTACATGCCGAAAGTCCTAAACTACAAAAGGGAAGACATAAAGATTGACGCCAATATTGACCGAGTAGACAAACCAGGGTTTCTACGGGAGCTACCATTAAAGATCGACACCGGGAAACCATCGAAGACTTTTACTGGGAGAAGATAACTGTCAGCAAATTATATGAATGCTAAGACTATTTTATAGAGACTCTAAATAACTATATGGTTAAGGACAACTCTGTACATCCTAAAACCCGGATAAACTGGTAAAGGTATAAAACTATGACATCTATAAAGAGGTACGTAACAAATAACGTTAAAATATCCAAGACCTCAACATAAATGAATACCAGCCATCTACATATCCTTAGAGAATTAGTCGACATTTGGCAATCATATGTAACTTAATAATAACAGGATCCCATATCAAAGTCTGCAGTGGAAAATATTATTTATTATAATTATATAAAATTGCTGCCGTTGTCAGAGCAGGAACGTTTTATTTGAGAAAGAATAATCACATGAGGAAATAAATTATTGTTATCAATTATATTATAACGTAAAAGATCTGTTGTCAGACAATATTTATTGGATGCCTCTATTGATGTTGGATAGCCACTAGATAAACGTGTCGCTTGTTAAATATGCCCAGGTATGCTTGACAGTACATACATGTACATGTAGGACAGGTGTTTGGTTTTTCATGTTATTGTTAATTGTTGAATATTATTGTATTGCAAGTGTAGGCCCACATTTTGGTTATACACATGAATTTACAGTCCTGTATTAATGAATGGCAAGCTATTGGAGCGCCACAGGTGGTTTTAGATTGGCTTAGTGATGGTGTTCAACTCCCCTTTGATTCTGTTCCGGATAGTGTTTACCTTTCTAACCAGCCCTGTACCAGGGTACAAAAAGAGTTCATTGACAATGAAATTCAAGATTTGCTTCATCAAGGGATTGTTGAACAATGTCCGCCAAATCACAAACCACATGTGGTATCGCCTATTAAGGTTGTGCCTAAATCAGGCGACAAAAAATGGCGTCTTATTACAGATCTGCGTGTTCTAAACACATTTATTACACCGCCAAAATTCACCAATGAAGGTATTAAGGATTTTGAGCCTCTTGTTAAGCCAAATGACATGTTGGTTACAGTTGATTTGAAAAATGTTTTTTTTCATGTGCCGATTGCCAAAAATTACAGAACGTTTTTGGGTTTTTCGTGGAATAACCAGTTTTATCAATGGGCCCGTTGCCCTTTTGGGTTAAATATAAGCCCGTTTTGTTTTACAAAGATTCTGCGCCCTGTATTTGTCTGTATGTTGATGATTGGATTTTGACAGCATGTCCACAAACAATTATAGCTCACAAAAATGTCTTGCTGAACACTCTGATCAGACTTGGCTGGATGATAAATTACAAAAAATCATCCTTGGTGCCAGAGACTACAAAAAAGTGGATCGGTTATGTAGTGTCGTCCAGCCTAAGTCAAGGGCAGCCAGGTATACTTATTCCTGCAACCAGAATACGGAAACTAAAGAAAGATATAAAACGTGTTCTACATCAGGGTCAGGCCACGGCCCGCATGATAGCCAGAATTGCCGGACAATGTGTGGCAATGGCAGAAGTAATCCTGCCGGCAAAATTGCTGTTACGCGATGTGTATCGGGTGTTAAACCAAAAACGGTCTTGGCAGGACACAGTCAAACTCACGCAAGGGGCGGCCAGAGATCTAATAATGGTGGTTGCAGGCCCTGGATGGTTGGAATGGAAAACCAATCAAGCCACAAAAAATAGATGTGCAGATCACGACAGATGCATCAGCCACAGGTTGGGGTGCGTGGATGATGGATCAAAAGGCAGCAGGCTTCTGGGACAAATCGGTAAGCGTACAATCGTCGAACCACAGGGAACTTCTCGCGGTTTATATGGCGCTTCAGGCATTTCGGGACAATGTCGTCAAAAAGTCGGTGCAAATAGTGTCGGACAATGTAACAACGATAGCATATTTGAACCACCTAGGGGGCCCAACACCGGCATTGACTCAACTCGCAAAATCAATATGGGCGTTTGTGTACAGAAACAACATGGAACTATCAGCCCGATATTTAGCGGGAAAAGAGAATGTATTGGCGGACAGCCTGTCGAGACTGAACCCGAAATACGAGTGGCAGCTACATCCACTGTTATTCAAGTGCATAGACAGTCGATGGGGTCCTCATACCATAGACAGGTTTGCAACAATGTCCAATACCCAAATCAACCGGTACAACAGCCGGTTTGCAGACCCATTTTCTCAGGGTGTAGACGCGTTAGCGCAAACAGATTGGATGCACGAAAACAATTATTGTGCCCCACCATTTCGGCTCATTGCACGAGTGTTAGACACGGTACAAGCACAAAAAGCAACAGCAACCATTTTGGCCCCGTATTGGCCAGCACAGCCATGGTTTCAAAGGCTCAGACAAATGTCCATAGCGCCCCCACTGGAACTGACAACGGGGAAGCGTACAATTTGGACAATACATCCTTCCCCAGAACCATTGCGCAACAGAAGGTGGAAACTCTTGGCATGGAGGATATGTGGGAATCTCGATTACGTGAATTGAATTGGCCACAAAAAGCCATAAACTATTTTAAGTATGCATGGGCGACTTCTACAAGAAATGAATATTCTAGACACTTAGTGAAGCTGAATAATTTTTGCAGCAGTAAGGATGTTCCTTTTCCTCCTACAAGTACAGATATTATGGCAGAATTTTTGTGTGTTATTGCCGAAAAATCTACGGCACCTCGGTCGGTGCTTAAATGTACGCTTGCAGCATGTACATCTATGTATGATGCGTATAGTTTGCCAAACCCGGCAAAAACTCCAGAGATTGTGAAGTTAATCTCCGCGTTGATTAAGTCTACCACATCACGACCGATGATAAGATCAACGGTAATGCCTCTTGCCGCTTTCTCTCGATTATTTGTGACTTCGGGTGGCAATAATGAATTGCCTATTGACATGCTTCGCTTGAAGGCTATTACTCTGCTCACAATAGCAACGATGGCGCGACCGTCAGATTTATCACCTAAAGGGAAGTTTGTGGACCCAAACAACAGAGAACATCATTTAGTTTTGGGTACTGATCAATTAAAGTTTTACTCTGATGGTTCACTTGAAGTTACCTTTTTTGGTATCAAAAACGATACCAGTAGAAAAGGTTTTGTGGTACATTTACCCCCAGTGACTAATTCTGCCATAAGTGTGGTAGATTGTTTACAGGTCTATATTGACCGAACTCAAGTACAAAGACTTTGTGTACCAGGTAAACCTTTGTTTATATCTCTCACTGCCCCTTACAAGGCTATTTCATCTTCCACAGTTGCAAACCAGTTAACTAAGGCTATTAACTTGGCTGGTATGGGTGGTCAAGGTTTTACGGCAAAGTCATTCCGACCATCAGCTGCTACGGCAGCAATTGCTTCTGGATGTGACCCTCATGTGGCCAGGAAAGTTGGCAGATGGGAAAATGCAGAGGTTTTCTTTGGCCATTATGTACATAGCAAGCCATCTCATGACTATTTAGATGTGATTTTTGAATCTGATGGCACATTCTAGACTATTTTGCTGTTCGGTATTGTGCATGTTTTACCCCGAACGGCTCCCTATTTGGCATTAAACGTATTATTGTGTTTAATACTGTGTTTCTAAGCTATACTTTTGTTTGTCAAAATAATTGTTAACTAGAAACACAGGATAAACACAGGGATGACCTCTGACCCCAGAGGTCATCTATTTGCGTCTTGTGTGTTTTGGTGTTTACTGTTTTGATAAACCATTTGTTGGATATATTGCATATTATGGTGGATTTGTACCTAGCACAAGATAAGGCATTAAACGTATTATTGTGTTTAATACTGTGTTTCTAAGCTATACTTTTGTTTGTCAAAACACACATTGTGCGCCTCACGGCTCGCGTAGTAGTACGCTCGGTTCTACGCAGCCTTGTTATGGCAGCAGAGATGCGGTGCGTTCGACAAACACCGCAAGGCTTAAACGGTTTAAGGGAAGTGTCAACCCTATTATTTTGATGATCAACTTTTGCTTCTAAGTTTGAGAATATTGAATAAAAGTACATAAAAGTATACATTTTTAGAAAGGATATTTGATAAGGAATCCGATGGTGATATCAATGTGATACCAAATAAACTAAATTTTGAGAAATGAACCAAAAAGTGATTTTTTTACCCCAAATTTTTCAGACAGCATAACTATAAAATAAAAAATGGTAATTTGTTCAAATATACGTTTTTGTAAACAAAACAACTTTGTCTAGGAGGCAATTTTTTCTTTTTCCAAAATAAAGCTTGGTTTTGGAAATATTGCTAAAAACATCGGAAAAGTATAAAAGTCGTGTTTTTTGCATACATTTTGCTAGAAATGGATGCATATCTCGAGTTTAAAATCCATAATCGAAAAAATAAAAAATTGCCTCCTAGCGCTGAAAGTCCTCTACACAATGGTAGTAAAAGCTTACCTGATACTTTGATATATTTTTAGTTATGTTGTCTGAAAATTCGTAAAATTCCTTCAAATTTGAACTTCTAGAAAACATCGATTTAGTAAAAATATTGACATTTTCCACCATTTAAAGCTAAATGTTCACGGAATACACGGGCGTGTGACCTAAAAAGCGAGTATACTATTATGAACAATCATATTAAACTATCAGATTCAATTTATATTGTCACAATGTGAAGAAATTGGAAGAAAACTGAAATTTAAATGATCGTAAGATTGGCCTTTGTTTACATTTTTAGACATTGTTTTGCGCTCTTTTGTTTTTCGCGTCTACGTCGCGGATATTAAGCGGCGCGTCTAGTATTACGCGCGGGAAGTTTCAGCGCGCGACGCAATGATCGAACAGCTGTCGCAGCATTTGAAAAGCGCGGAACTCCGCTTAAATTCCCGCCAAATAACCATGCGCCTTTTCCTGGCTCAAACTTACCAAAACAACAATTTAAAAATCACCCAAAAGAACGGGAAATAATCGCTTCCGATTAGTAACTTATGATGGTAATGATAGAATACATATAAAAGTATAAAATAATAGAGAAATATGAAATTCAATTTTTGAAACAAGTGCCGGGTTGACACTGCCCTTAAGTCAGGAGGGTCAGGAGCCGATTATTTATACGGTTTATTGCGCTCTGTGGAAACGTGTCGGTTAAGCGCCGACACGGAATTTTCATTCCGGGTAAGATAAACCGTTAAATAGCTCTTATCTGTGGAAACAAGCCGAATGTATCAAACCCTCAGACGGGGTGCGTGCAAGTTTGTAGTATTTCGGCGGGTTAGGGCTAATAAAGGGACTGGGAGTGTAAACCGTGTTAAACATGTTAAAGGGATTGCGGGTAGTATTATTATGGTTATCTAACTTATCTGGAATATTAAGGGCACCTGTGAAAAATGAATTTTAAGAGTACTCATCCCGTGAACCCCCAACCCGAGAACCGACCAACCCAAGAACCGCGAATCCTAGTTTGTATATGCTTTTCAGCATGTTTACATTGCATGTCATGTTTAACACATTTTCATATGCTTTTCAGCATGTTTACACATTTTCATGCTTTTCAGCACTTTTACACATTTTCATTTCAATAACACATTTTCATGTTCTTTTCGTGTTTACATTGGATATCATTAGGTAACGGCATGTTTACATAATTTTCAACATTACATTATATACATCATGTATCCAGTTATTTGTATATAAACTCATATTTGATTTTATTATAAGTTTTACATCAAATCATGTTTATAATATTTAATTTTGAACCCCATTCATACAAATATCTTTGGTATGCCGGTATACATAGACAAACAAACAATAAACAATTACATTTTTAACATCGTTTTATAAATCTCTGATTTGCAGCTCATACAATAATAAGCTGATTAAATGTGGGTGGTTCCCGTAACGGAACTTGCTGATAACTAATTTACCAACACTTATTATTTTATTTATAGAATTGTTTATGTCTTCATCTTCTTTATTATAACCAAATAATACATCTGTAACTGATACTTTAATTAAACTATTGTGTTGTTGCGATAAAATATTGTTGACTTCAGTCCATACACTTTTTATTTTCTTACAATAATAAAAGAAATGTTCAATATAATCTATTTCATTACACACGTCACATATAATAGTATCATGCTCTTTACCTATTTTGTGGAGAAATATCTTCGTCGGGTAAATGTTACTAATTATTTTCCAGTTTAATGTCATGAGTCGTGGTTCCTTAATTTGCTTAATATGTTTGCCCCAAATTTCGCTCCACTCAAAATTGTTATACTCGAATTTTTTTTCCCAAAACAATTCGCAAATTGGTTTTGTATTTATTTTATCTATCATTGCATTTCGATATATTTTTGTTGTACAAAGTTCTAATGAAGTGTTACCATTATTATACTTGAACGTTATACCATCCGATCTAGTACCTGTTCTTTCATTCTTCCACAGAGTAGGTATTGCTTGTTTTACAGCTATGTATTGTATACAAGCATTTGCTGGATGAACAAATCTGTCCTTTATTTCATCAAATGTATACATTTCCCCATCGTCTTTGAATAAGTCTGACACATAAACAAAACCTATTTTTATCCATCCCTTAAAGTACAATGTATTACAATCATTATTCCATATTACTTGATTATCTCAGTTTTCTATTTCGTTTATAGTTTCAGTATTTTTTATTTTAAACCAAACTTTGATTAGGTTGTGGTAAAAGGATGGCATTTCTTTTAAAATACCTTTTACGGCTTTATTCATAGTTTCAAAACTACAATTGCATTTGTATTTGAAGATATTTAGGTCTAAGCATGTATTTTTCAATAAAGAAATAGGAATATTTTTCTACGTGCTGATTTCTGAATCTGCGAGCTTTTTGATCCATGTCAATTTAAGCGAATCCAAAAAATGTGGTAAGTTGAGCATTTTCAGCCCACCTTTTTCATATTCATTTATTAATGTTGTACGTTTAACTTTTTCTGATCCACCCCACACAAATTTAAAAAACATCCTATTTAAACGATTTACAAATTCAGAGGGTAAGTCAATTATTGAACCGATAAATGATAGCTTTGATGCTAAAAGGCTTTTTACTATCAGTACCTTGCCGACCATTGTAAGGTTTCTCATGGTCCAAGCTCTGATAGATCGTTCTATCAATTCCATCTTTGACTCCCAATTTACAGATAACTCTTCTATTTTAGTACATGGGTTTACTACTACCCCTAGAATTTTTACATTATTATTTGGTACACATTTCCAATTAATCCCCCCAATTTCTTTCGTTGATTCTCTGCAAGCACCAATCCAGACAGCGTCGCTCTTTAATTTATTAATATATAAGCCTGACATTTGTGAAAATAGTTCGAATGTTTTTAGCACGTTTTTTATTGATTCCTCATCTTTAACAAATATAGTTGTGTCGTCCGCAAATTGCGTAATTTTTACTTCATTTTTGTCGTATTCGAGAAAGGGCAATTTAATGCCATGTATATATTTTGACTGTCTGATTTGGTTTGCCATTACCTCGGCTGCCACGACATATATGGGGACAAATTGCAACCTTGTCTTAGACCATTCATCTGTGCAAAAAAAGAAGACATATGTCCATTATGTAATACACAACTGACAGTGTTATTAAATATAGTCTTAATCCAATTTATTATTTGTTCACCAAAGTTAAATAGTTTAAGGGAATACAATATGAAGTCCCTTTTAATCGTATCGAAAGCTTTTTTAAAATCAATACAGATCATAGCCCCCTTAATATTATTTGTTTCGGT
Organism: Ophiura sarsii; assembly: GCA_035610835.1. Lineage (NCBI taxonomy): Eukaryota > Metazoa > Echinodermata > Ophiuroidea > Amphilepidida > Ophiuridae > Ophiura > Ophiura sarsii. The sequence continues at coordinate 139,101,993 of CM069441.1, read as the reverse complement.
GTATCTCAAAACATCTTCAATTAAACGTATGTTTAAGTTTGCACCCCGCTTTTCAAGGAAACCGTTTTAATCGGTATCAATGATCGTCGGACATGTCGGAAGTACTTCACTTATTCTCAATGCAAGTGCTTTTGCCGCAATTTTGTAATCTATATTATTTAAAAGTGTTATTGGCCTCCAATTGTCCAATTTGTTTCTTGGTAGTAATTTACCTTTATGTAATAAAGTAATAATCCCACGCTTGTGGGATGAAGAAAGCTCTCCATGTTCGTATGCCTCGTTGTACGAGTCTACGATCAATGTACCGACCAATTGCCAATGAACTTTGTAAAATTCTGCAGTAAGTCCATCACACCCCGGACTTTTGTTATTTGACATTTTTTAAAGTGCAGTTAAACATTCTTCATTGTCAATCATACCTTCACATTTCATTCTATTTTCTTCAGATAACTTCGGTACATTAATATTTTTCATAAATTCATTAACATCATCTATACGGGTTATACTCTTTGTTTTGTACAGATCTTCATAGAAATCCACCTGCATTTTGATGAGGTCATCATCGTTTGTCACATTTACCCCCTCGCTATCTAGGAGGCTGGTTATTACCTTATTATTAACATTTCTTTTTTCAAGGTTCATAAAATATTTGGTACATTTTTCTCCTTCTTGGGACCACTGAGCCTTACTTCTAATAATTAGCCCTTGCATATGATGATGGTAAAGTAGCTCATATTCTAATTTAGTCTTTTCGTACTCTTGTAAATATTCAGTGTTATTTACTTTTGTTACTATCTTATCGTACACCTTTTTCAGATTTTCTTCTAACTTTTTTAACCGTAAGTTGTTTTCTTTAGTACTCCCCTTTGAAAAATCTATAGAATATTTTCTAATTTTGTTTTTGCATAAATCCCACAATTGTCGTTTATTTAACATATCGCCATATTCGGATATGACTTCTGCAATGAGCATTTTTATACCATCATTATATTCAGAGTTTTCTAGTAAACTGTTGTTCAATTTCCAGTAGCCACAACCCTTTTCATTTTTAAGTAGATCCAATTTCATTTCAATTGCCATATGATCTGACCCATACCCTGGAATTATCTCAATTCGTTCCACGTTATCTTCAAGAATATTTGGAATAAACCAGTAGTCTAATGTTGATTTTACCTGAGTTGATTTCCTACTCCATGTAAAACGTTTTTTGTTCCCGTTATTCTTACGCCATATATCCAAAAGATCTAGAGATGTGAAAAGTTCTTTAATTTTGTTAGCGCATTCTGGTCTAAAGTTATTTATTATTATTAACTCTTAAATGTGTATGTTCTGATCACTTTTTTTGGCTATGATTTTTTTTCACATCAAGATATTTTTGATATCAGAAGAATCTCCATATTTTTCAGATTATGTCTGTAAAATCTTAGGGGCCAGAAATGTTTCATTTATAAATTATAGGCTAAAATGCAGTGAATTATTGCCAATGGTGGTTAACCACCCGCCAGTTTGTGTACTACACAATGGGCACATTTCTTTTGACCTTGTGCTTCCAAAATAAGAACCATTGGAATTAAGCAACTCAAACTTTGGAATGCAACAATTTTATGGATGACCTTCATGTATTAAAAATAGAAAATATCAAGAAAAAATCGGGCCAGCAATCAGAACATCTACCTTTAACTTGGCAAAGCCTTTATACTCTTTTCATGACACCCTTCATTAAAGTCCTTTCCAGTTAGGTGGGGGGGGGGGGCGAGGGGCAATCGTCCCCACAATATTGACGTCGTGTCGGTTGAGATTGGCACTGTCGGCGGGACTGTCGGTTCATTTTACAAGAGGAATCGGAATTATGATGGTCAAGAGTACTCAGATAAAAAGATTTCGCACGCTACCCGCGCATTTATGTCCCAAAATTGCAATATTCTTTGATACAAGCTTTTTAATTAAGCGCCAAAATGTTACTCAATCGTGCCAAAAATAAAAAATAAGTGTGAAGTCGAAAATGTTACACAGAACAATCTTATCGGTTTACTTTCATTTCTTGCCCCCCCCCCCCCCCCCCCCCCACCCCCCATATCAATAACCACTGGCTCCTTTCAACACCTGAATGTTTTACATTAATAGCATGGTGGTCATGGTTCAAGTTTAGGATGCTTGGTTGGGCCGGTTTGGGAGATGGATGGTCCTGTAAGCATGTAGCCAGTCAAGTAGCCAGTTGATACGGCCACGTCCCAACAGGTGACGACAGGCAGCTCCTGGTAGATTTAGTCCCCAAGTTTGTTGTGTATGTTCTCTTGATGCCCATGACCTCCATAATTATATTATTTTCTTTTATTTATATTTTAATGTTATTCTCTATGTTCTGATGTTTGGGCTTTTATTTTATTCTTATGTCACTTTCATTGGCATCCCCTGTGCGTACGGTGTTTCTTGTATTATGCTTATTTTCTGAGCTGCAGTGAACCAATTGATTGGCCTTTCAGAGCTCTTTGTAGAGAGATACCAGTTTGATTTATAATCACTCAGTTCATATACAAAAGAAAAGTATTACGTAAGTACAAAACAAATGATTTCCAGACAAATTGAGAGCGCATGTGAGAGGCTAATGTGAAAAGCAACAGTGTCCCTTTAATACCATTTTATATCATAAACTATTACGTAACATGTTTACGTGGTAGAATCCAATCTCACAGGTGTTTTGCACCTGAGTATGTTTCGTGCATATTATTTGAATACGTTTAGTTATTGGCCAATCACGCACGAGAAACGGGGGTATCGCAATTGGGCAAATATCAACACCCTCTCCCGAGCTACGAGAGATAAAAGACCATGCTGGATTTTATCTCTCTCTCTCCGACTTTTGCTTTTGACCACACGACACCTTAATAACACTAAGTTCTTCAGTATTATTTATTTATCATGACTACAAGTATGGTTTCATCTGAATAAATATATTAGTTCGACACTACACCTTCTGCATCCTGAGTTTATTATATTAATCTTAAGTTAACTCGGCTCGGCTCAACGTTTACTGGTAGGAGGTATTGTAAATAAACCCTCTTACAAAATGGTAGCAGCGGTAGGATCGACCCACACGCATTCCAGCTTTCTTTCATACAACCCGCCGTACAAAATGGTGGCAACGGTGCTTCGGACTTCATCGACGAGCAGTTTACGGTAAAATGCCGTGAAGAATAAAAACTGTATATTTGGCCGTTGTAGTCGTTTACAATGCGTGCTGAAAAACCGATATTTCATTTGTACACGAAGTCGTTTTACGATATTAAAAACGATATTAAAAACATTTGCTGATAAACTGAGGTTTCAACGCACTCAATTCATCGTGACCATAAAGAGTTTGATGTTTTTATGACGGACGGACGGACGGGATCCAATTTGTGAGGCGCCGCCGATATGGTACAGAACTTTGATGCTGTTTTTGATTTCACCGGGCGACTGTTTCCGATTCTTCGAGTACAGAACTGAAATTCAGAACTGATTTGTTCAACGGGACCGGAGCTGTATGTAGCCACCGCGGATACGTCGACTGGTACACGCTTATGCCCTGGGACAACGGACTTGAATCATCCGAAGAACAACCTGAAGATTTCCGTTGAAGATTGAAGAAGCAGACCGTAAGTTTGAAGATTGATAATTTTAAAATCCCGCTATTTTATAAAAACATTGACTCTCGGTTTCGCACGATATACACCACGAAGATTTGTATCCTGAACTCTCGGACTATCGCAGTTCGTGGTTATATCTTAAAATAGTACACTACAAGAAGAATCTTCGCAGACATGCCGATTGTGTCACATGAACTTTTGAGCAAAAGGCACTATTTGAACTGAAAACTATTATTTTGTGCCACTTTATAATACGCAATGCTATGAATATATGATATTATGTCTGCATCATAAAATTGCCATAATTAATTTGAAGTTGTGTGTACATGTACCTTGAAATTACATATTGTATGAATGGTGTTGTTTATAGTGTAGGCACTAACGTTGTCTACATCCATTTTCAAACAAAATGTTCACAAGGTCAACAAATTGATTAACTTTACTTGGTGTGTTCAAACAATCTTTGATGTGTTCTTGCTCACAAATAATTTTTGTACAGACTTTTAGTCACAACTTTGGAAAAGTAAAATACCTCAGCGCATGATAAATAATTGACAGTAAAGCCACATTTACGTGGAACATTATATCATCACTTTGATGAGAGTTTTGCGAGAATATGCCTTCAAAATTGATGAGAGTTTTCGTATTAATATACCTTCAGACTTGATGAGTTTTACGCTAAAGTGAGATGGGGTATACACTGCATTTAATACGTGTAGTCTGATAATACTTTTCCACTTATATTTGAAATCAAATTGAATTGTTCAAGATCCCTTAGTCTCGAAGACAAAGTTGGCTTGCTAAATTTGATATGCAATAAATTTGTTTTGGCACAAATTTTTGAACTTCTAAGTTTGAAACGATGACAATAACTTGTTGTTGAATACGTCTGGTGAATGCAAATATAAAATGTAATATTCCAATATTTATATGTACAGCTGTGATAACTGGTGTATTTTTGTTGTTGTAGCGTGAACATTAAACTGTTTAAAACTACGACGGGCGAACCTGTTTATGATAATATTGTTGATTGTTGAAACTGTTTGTCACATTATATTGCATGAAATTCAATACGGTAAACGTAAAGGTATCACGATAATGATATATTATATGCAAAAATATGACTTGATATGCAAACAATATTAATTTCTGGCACAAAAGTTTTTGATATTTGGATAACGAATTTGAAATAATTCTGTAAATACGGTAAAGTCACAAACTCAAGATACACCAGATCAATTATCTGAACTAGTTTCACAGTTGTCTATTTTGAATCAGAAATTTTCCTCGGGATACATGTTTATTACAAAGATATTTTGGATTTTTCACAATGATAATATTAATAAGGTTTAATTTGTTGAAGAAAAAGTTGTGTCAACAAATGACTTTGGATAAATTGAATATCGAGTATTGATTGAATTCTGGTAATTCAAATTAAAGGGATATCTGCATTTTAAGGGATATCTGATTAAATCCTATGAAGGAAGCATGATGTAATTCATGAGAATTTAGGTACCACAAGGAAAGTTAATTATTCTATATTAAAGGATTTTTAATGATTATTCCAGTCACCTAGTGACGAATATGTGTGATGTGAGTCTAAAATACGAAGGGATATTATTGAATATTCCGTATAGACCATCATAAGTATGAGTGTTTGATAGGTGAACTAAGCCCTATCCAAAATGTGGTGTTATGTAGAGCATGATAATTGCGCGACACGCCACTACATATTTGATTCAAGATTAGATTATACTCTTGAATCAAGTGAAAATCATGATTGTAGTTTAAGTAAGGTGTACCCATGAGTAGCAAAACAAAAAGTTAACCATAACAAAGCATAGCATTAACCATAACAAAGCATAGCAGTAACCATAACAAAGCATAGTATAAAAACATAGAATATATATAAAAATGTATTGTTCAATTTAGGCTGTGAATCGGTGTTTTCCATGAAATTTGGTTGAGATTCAAAACAAAACAAAATGTCAATGAATTTAAGACAAGAGTTTTGGTATACAACTTGGTTTATAGAGTAGCTTTACAGTATTCTTCTGATAAGTGGCAAATTGTACATGAATGTAGTACATGTGTATTAGTATGGGTGTGTTTAATCGGTCTTAAATTAAAATTCAGGATCGTAAAGATTGGCTTGGCTATATAATATTCTTCACATTGATTATTCATACAAGATTTCTTTTGAATTTAAATCACGATTGATGTATTTACGAGAATTCCATTCAGTCAAAGTTATCTAAATTGATTAAATCTCCGTGATTACATGACATGCACCCATTTAAAAAAAAAAACATTCACTGTTTTGTCATGCAATGTTCGGGAACTTCAAATTTTAATACATAAAATCTTTCATTGGCCTAATCAGCAGGTCTTCAAACCATTATTGCATAATGATATGATTGTTTGTGTATTGAATATTTGTATTCAGATAATGTAATGGACCATACTCGCAATATTCGTGTTTTTTCAACAACAAAAATTTGATGTTTGCCATTTTGATATCCAAGTATGCAGATCAGTCTATAAAAGGGATAATTGTAGAAGAACATTTCTGTACATATCCGAAACTAGACCATAGCAAAACGAGTTACACAATAAATTAAATGACTCATTCCCACTTCAGACGACGACGTTCAATTTTATCAATTCTGTGATATTTCTTTTTAAATAAGACTTATTAAGACTGACATAAAGACAATTAACATTTTTGCCGTTACCAACATGCACATTGTATATTAATTAGCACTGACATTTCTATGACTGAGAGCAAAGACCTTATTATTTTATACACTGTTTTTTTATAATTGTAAACATTTTATCAAATTTTCAAAATAATGATTGCTGTGTCATTACATGGACGAATCTTGTATTGTGTTATTCATAGGTGGTAATAAAAGAATGCATAACTGATCATTTTACAAGAAACATAAAATGTAGTAGAAGAATTGAAACCCATGAGAACAAAAGCAAAGAACAACAATGAAAGCAACGTAGACATTTCTAATTTTTTCACATGCAATAAGTTCTGATGTCAATAACCATCTAATTTTGATTTGATATATGAAATAGTGTCATTTAAAATGGAAATAATTATTTTTATGCTTCATGATTGTATTCAGGATACTTTGAAGTTGAACTTGATACACAAAGACTTTGTAATATTTATACTTACATGTATTTGAATTTGATAAATAATACTTTGTAATATTATGTTATACTTGTTTGAAATTGATACATGAGAACTTTGTAATAATATTATAGTTTAATCTTAATGATGAGGACATCAATTTTCAGAGGGATATATTAATGTGAGAGGCTAATGTGAAAAGCAACAGTGTCCCTTTAATACCATTTTATATCATAAACTATTACGTAACATGTTTACGTGGTAGAATCCAATCTCACAGGTGTTTTGCACCTGAGTATGTTTCGTGCATATTATTTGAATACGTTTAGTTATTGGCCAATCACGCACGAGAAACGGGGGTATCGCAATTGGGCAAATATCAACACCCTCTCCCGAGCTACGAGAGATAAAAGACCATGCTGGATTTTATCTCTCTCTCTCCGACTTTTGCTTTTGACCACACGACACCTTTAACACTAAGTTCTTCAGTATTATTTATTTATCATGACTACAAGTATGGTTTCATCTGAATAAATATATTAGTTCGACACTACACCTTCTGCATCCTGAGTTTATTATATTAATCTTAAGTTAACTCGGCTCGGCTCAACGTTTACTGGTAGGAGGTATTGTAAATAAACCCTCTTACACGCACTCCAATACTTTTTTTCAATGTCCCTTTAAAAGTAATATAATTATTTATCTGGTCATTGTTCCAGTTAACCCGATCACGATCCAAACCGTGATAATACCGTCCGCCACCTTCTGATTATGACCCGTTTAGGTTTGTTAGCGCCCTCTTGTGATATATCTGAATAACCAAAATAAACAGAATATTATTCACTTTATAAGAATGGTGGCGCTTTTATACTGCCGATACGGTCTGACTGCGACCAGACGATGGCGGACACGAACGGCCATACATTTTGAATTTCCGATGGTTTCAATGTAACTATGGATTTTGATTATATAAGAACAGATTTAGAATCTTTTTTCTGAGAGTGTACACTGGAAATAAATTGGACACCTTTTAAGGATCTGATCACCACTGACGCTTCGCGGGTGTCAATTGACACCAGATTTAGCGTCACTTTCGACACAGTGATATATGCAATGGCTCATACCGACCCCTTTTAAGGGTATTTATTAGTTTGATTGTTTGACACCAATTCTGGTGTCAAATGAGAGTGTCATCTGACACTCTAGGAGTGTCCATTATAGTTTTAAATATTTAACGCTGACACCTGTGTGAGCACCACATAGGTGTTAACTGACACCTCAATGGTGTTAGTCAACACCTCTGGGTATTATCCAAGGACGCTCTATGATTATATATCCTGGGTATTAACTGACGCCATTGAGGTGTCTTAATCAACGTCGGTGGACACCTCCCTGATGTCGATTCATTTTTGTGGTGCCGATTGACACTTTACGGTGCCAAATTTAAAAATTCACACTGTGCATGTGCACTGTGCACATTCGTCATGACGAGATTTGCTTGCATTCTCGGTCCCATCAGGTGTTAGCAGTGGATCGTAGATATGATTTAGATCCATTAAGATACCTTTATGGTGTCCCTTGACCTAAGTGTCTCCCAACACCACTTTAGGCGTCAAATTACACCAATTTACATTTTTAAAACTCTTATTTTGCAGTCACCAAGTGGTGTTAATTTAACACAAAGACGCTTAACACCAACTAAGTGTTGCACATTTAACACAAAGACGCTTAACACCAACTAAGTGTTGCACATTTAACACCAGCATTTTTGCAATGTAGAAACAATGTGAATTATTTCATATTCTATTCAAATTTCAATACCGCGGTACCGAGTCATGTTTTATTGACACTACAACTAATTTTCAAAATGAATTTTACAATTTTGATTAAGTTTTTGCAGGTGGACCAGTTGTCCCATACCCCTTTGGACCATTTGCCCCAACAAATTATTCAGCGCTTTGAGCTCTGATTATTATTTATTATTATTTGTCGAGATGAAACATTATTCAAGCACGCCTGTGACGTAATCAATTTTACGCCAAATTTTTTTAAATCTTACCACCATTTGTCATAATAAGTTATATATATTAGTCTCGGGTTGAAGCATTCTTTAAAAGGTAGATGTTCCGATTTTCAACTTGACGTTTTCCATTCTACATGAAAGGTCCTCCTTAAAAACGTCGTGTCCCAAAATTTGAGATGCATAGCTATTATGGTTCTTATTTTAGACGCACAAGATGCTGCATAAGTAGTACACAAACTATATCGGTGGTAACCATTATTCGCGGTAATTCAACGCTATTTCGTCGATTTCTCTGTCATTATACCGAATTAGGCCGTCAAATGTCAGTATGATGATCAGAAAAATACGAGCTTTCATATGATATGAAAATCTCCGTATGTTTGAAATAATTCTGTGTTACGAAAATGTGATCGGGTCATCTACCTTTAAATGATAATACTGATCGCAAATCCAAACCACCAATGTCCCAAGTTAGCAACATGCGCCATTTTACGGTCGTTACAACCACAACCTATGGTTTTCATCATATTTTGGAAAGTTCCTGAGCACACTACAATATTGCACCCATCAAATGCAATATGCACTTAGCATCTTATGATGACTGTACTGCATGTATTACTGTTGCATATCTAACAATCATTATAAAGTCATGAAAGTAGGGAAGAGCGGGAGTGTTCGCCCGTTTTCATTTGAAGAGGTCCAGAGACGCCAATCAGGCTACACAAAGTACCATTATATCCAATACATATATATTCGTTATTCTTGGTTATCTTATTCCAAAATAAAAAATTAGGCAAGCTTAATGTATTCGATAAACATGGTTTATCGATAAACTCTGCTTTCGAGCGAAAACAGTGTTTTTCAAGATGTAATCTCTGTTTTTCGCTCGAAAAACAGAGTTTATCGATTATCGGCAAGCTTGATGTATAATAATTTGATAAATACGGTTTATCAGTCGATAAACATAGTTTTGATAAACTGCGATAAACAGTGTTTATCGATAAACTCAGTTTATCAAAACTATGTTTATCGATAAACATTGTTTTTCGACCGATAAACCGTGTTTATCGAATTATTATACATTAAGCTTGCCAATTTAGGCAAGTTTATTGTATAATAATTCGATAAACACGGTTTATCAGTCGATAAACAGTGTTTATCGCCAAACTCAGTTTATCAAATTGAAAAACATGGTTTTCGACCGACAAACCGTTTTTATCGATAAACTGAGTTGATCGATAAAAACATTGTTTTTCGACAGATAAACCGTGTTAATACATTAACTGCTTGCCAATTTAGGCAAGCTTTAGGCCTAATGTATAATAAATAATTCGATAAACACGGTTTATCAGTCGATAAACTCAGTTTATCAAATTGAAAAACATAGTTTATCGATAAACAGCGTTTACCGATAAACTCAGTTTATCGGTCGAAAAACAATCCGATAAACCGTGTTTATCGAATTATATACATTAAAGGTAGATGTTCCGATTTTCAACTTGAAGTTTTCTATTCTACATGAAAGGTCATCCTTAAAAAAGTCGTGTTCCAAAGTTTGAGTTGCATAGCTCTAATGGTTCTTATTTAAGACGCACAAGATGCTGTGAACTGTAGTACAGTACCCATTGAGTAGTACACAAACCGATCGGTGGTTACCACCATTCGCGGTAATTCGACGATATTTCATCGATTTCTCCGTAATTATACCGATTTAGGCCGTCAAATTTCAGTATGATGATGAGAAAAATACGAGCTTTCATATGATATGAAAATCTCCGTTTGTTTGAAATAATTCTGTGTTACGAAAATGTGATCGGGTCATCTACCTTTAAGCTTGCCATAGACGGGCTGACATTCATATAATACAGGCTATAGCGATGTTTTGAGAGAGGAGGTAGAGCTTATTGAATGACCCTATAAGAGATATCAAAGTGCGAATCAATGTTTGACAAATAAACACCGCATCTGTGACTTGTCATACAGCCAAAAGTATTTAAAAATACTATTTCCTAACTATCTCTTGTTCTGTATACCATTTCCCCTCAAAATCAACGAGAATAATGTGAAATTTCGAACTTTATACACTGACTAATTTCAAATTACCGGACTTATTCATGAATGTTTCATTTGTGCATATCGTTCTCCAGAAGAAACGATTGGAAATCTGACGTCGGCCTAAAAGGATAATTTTATAAATTGTCAAAGAAAATGTGGCGTGAAACGTGGAGAAAAGAGGAAAAAAGAAAAAGAACAGGGGGGAAAAGGGGGAAAAAGACAAAGAAAATAGAAGAGAAGGTTATTATAAAAGAAAGGGAGGCCAAGAGAGACGAACCTTCCCAAATGTGTCAGCTTTGCATAATTTTGCGGCACAATCATTTCGTAATCCTTCATATGCCTAATCCAAAACTTTCCTCAAAGGACCACTATTTTTTCTTCACAATATTGAAAAGTAAATTCTCTAGAATTGCACAAGTTTCCCCAAAAATTCCTCCAACTTACACTAATATTTCTCTCCAAACACCAAAAAGTAACTTGAAAGACTCCTGATTTACCACAATACCATATGGAAAAGAAACATGTTCCCCATATTCGAACTCCCCCTAATTGCAAAAGACCAATTTTATGCCTCAAAGTCCAAATTTCTCAGCAAAATGTTCAAAACTTTTCTTCCTAATATACACTTAAAACTTTGAAAGAGCGTCCTGACGTGCAATGAAAAGCAAAATCTCCCCAATATTTTAAAATTTACCTCCAGAACTTTTCCTGGTGGTGGTGTGGAGCTACAGAAACCCACCTTCCCTTCAACAGTTCAATTTGTTAAAAAACCAACCTCTCTAAAAACTAAAGACTAAAGACTAAAGACTCAAAACTCAAAACTCAAAACACAAAACACAAAACTCAAAACTCAAAACTCAAAACTCAAAACTCAAAACTCAAAACTCAAAACTCAAAATTAAAAACTAAAAACTAAAAACTTAAAACTAAAAACTAAAAACTAAAAACCGCACAGTTATATTTCCAAGTGTATTGGAAATGCGACTTATGAAAATGGGATATTTTCCTTTAAATGGTGCTAATCATGATTTATCTTTGTTGTTAGGGGCAAATTTGGTATCAAATTATGCCTAAAAGATTCATCTAAATGCCTATCTAGCCTGTTTGGTCAACAACAAATTAAAAATTACTCAAAATGACATAAACAAAGTGGTATACTTTCTTTTGTTGAACCCTTTATTTCCTTTCCAAAAATGTATACTTATGCATTTGATTAATAGTTTAATAATTGCAGCACTTGCAAAACTCAAAAGATCATAAAACTTCCTTGAGTCCCCCCTAACACCTTTCTTCTATTATACTCGATATACTCAATTTTATTCATGGTCGATTTTGAACAAAAGTCCGACGTGTCTCCCGGTTTGTGTACCGTCTTTTCACTGCTGGCACATTAGTCATGGTTTAAAGTTTCTCTTTATATGATTAAATATTCTTTCTTTCATTTCTTATTCATTGCTTTCTCGTAAATGATAAAATTGAGGAAAGAAAGGTGAAAGTTCCAAAAGCAATATTGATATGATTGCCCGAGAGGCTGCGCACTTTTAGGTATTAATATTCGTGGAATAAAATGTTAATGTGTAGGCCTACAGTTGAGTTTTCTCCAATCGAGATCAGACTATTTGATAAAATTCGGGACGATACGAAAGTTAATCAACTTGATTCTATCATTAATACTATATAAATATGATAATCCGGTTTTTGTGAGTTCGCGAGATACTAATATAATGCAGTACGGGGGGCATTTCCCCCATTCCCCCAATTTGTTTTCCTTCTGCCGCCCCCCCCCCCCCAAAAAAAAAGAAATATATATATAAATAAACAAATAATCAATTTAGTTAAAATTAGACATGTGGCATAAAATGGCTATTTTTCCGCGATCCGCGCGCATTTTCTTACCAAATAATATAAATTCGTTTAAACTAGACCAAATTTAACAATTTTATCACAAAACAGCTCAATTTTGCTCGCAAGGGAGCATTTTCATAACAAAATAAGTTAGAATTAGACCAAATTTGACAATTTTAGCGTAAAATGGCAAAAGAAATTGCGCGATTCGCGCGCATCTTCTTTTCTCCATGCCTCCCTAAGGCCTAGTAAAAAAGTTCCATGTTTCCCGTCCCCGCCCGCCTCCGTTTTAGCCGCCGCCTCCTTTTTTTTACTATTTACTATTTTAATTTATTTTTTTTAAAAACCACGTGTTTTTTTGTTTTTTGTTTTTTTGTGTTTACATTTTAAATTTTAAATTTTCAGAGCTTTAATTGGTCACCTAAACAGCATCGATTGACCCCTACCTGACTCCTCGAGTGACCTATATCATGCCCAAGTATAATATTATCTTGGTTTTGTTGAAATAATTTAGAAATACTTTCATTAATTCGAAAAACATTTTTTTTAAACAACGATCAAGACACATAGGCCTACAGTTTTGAATTATTTTTAACATTTGAAAAATACCTAAATTCAGTAAATAATCATTAAATAGGGGAAAAGAAGTGTTGACTGTAACATAACAAAACACTGATTTGTAAATGTTTGTATACATTTATTTCATTTTTTGTTTATTTTTGAAATTGAGTTTAAAATTATAACTGCTGTTATGCATGTTATGTTGAATAGTCAAAACCTATTTGTCATTTTATCCATCATTCATGAAAGATCTTGCTTTACCAGATCACAGGCAGGCATAGGCTACAAACAACAATGACAATTTTATTTGACCCAAATTGAAGAGAAAAAAATATATATGCAAACATTTAGTTACAAATCTATACAGTGTTACCGTATATATATCATTTTTTTACAGGCAACACGTCTATTGCACAAATAATTTAGATGTTTTTTTGTTTGTTTCTCTGGCAAGTATAGTGGAAAATCTATTCAGAAGTGTCCCCGACACAGTCAGTTGGTCACGTTCGACTTGTCAGCCATCTTGGGAAAAATAGCAAAAAATTGGAAAATAGTAAATAGTCCCTCCCTCCTCAAAAAAAAAGTCCGGACGGGAAACATGTTATTTATTTTACTATGCCTAATAGAATGTCTTGCACCCCCCCCCCCCCCCCCCCCACCCCTCCCACAAAGAGTTATGATGCTGGTGCTGCTACTGTTTATATGGTTTTAAAATTATATGAGATAAAATCGAGATATATAAGGCAAAGTATAGTTTCTCGCGGATCCTTTTAAGGAATTCTGTGATGTTCTTATTCTTTAGTTCACCCGTTACTTTTTTGTTAAAATATTTACGAAACTGACATCTTGGTAATGGATTTGCTTTAGTCCAATGAGCATTTTAAAGCAGGTTTTGTGTTAATCACCCCGCCCCCCCCCCCCCCCCCCCCCCCACACCGCTAAAATCATGAAATACAAGATTTACAAAGGTCTACCGGCACAACCAATCACGCAATGCCATGGTGGTTTCGCATTGTTTATTCTTTAAAAAGGGGAGGGGCGGTTATTTATTTTAAAGGGGGAGGGAGAGTGCCTTCATATTCCTCTTCCTCAAAAGTTAGGACGATTGGCTTAAATCATATCTCTGGAACTTACGTGCGGAATTTTCCGTTTTTACTTTTCTCCATAGTTTGATAATATAATTTTCTCTTTCACACAGAACATAAACTACAAAAAACACCCCATCAATAAACAAAAACAAAAAAACAAACAAACACACCAAATGAAAACAACAACAAACAGAACAACAACAAAGAGACAAACACAAATTGTCACGACAAGATATTTGAAATAATATCCTCAGAGTTTTTGTCGGCATAATCGTCACTAAGAGAATCATATGCATTTTTTTTTATAGATGGTACATATTCGGTGGCTAATCATAAGTTGGTCTTTTGTGCCAGTTTTACCGACCTGATTCCTTGGTGGGCTAATCACTGAAAACCATACTATTTTCGAGGGTTTTTTTCGCAATGTGATATTTTCACGTCATGACAAAGTCAAAACCAAAAAGTTGGCCTAAAAACGCAATGATATACATATATTATGTATTGTATGAACAACGCTCTTTACTGCCAGAATTGAAGAATTTGGAAAGAACTTTCAAATATAAATATATGGTATACTTCAGATGCATTTGATTTATTATAAATAGGTACAAGTAGAATTTGGGGTTTAGAGTCCCAATTGGGCGACTAAGAAGATATTTAAGCAACACTCGCGGTGTGACTGTTCTGTGAGCCTAGGAGATAAAGGCGTTCAGGCGAACCTGCATGCGGCGGTAACATCTGAAGCACAAGCCTGTTTTGATTAGTAGCGATAAATGATTAACGCCCGCGCTAAGTGAATAGGCTTTACTTTACCGGATTGCCGACCTGTCTTTTTTTACTGCTCTTGGAGTTGTTACTGCATGAATATCATTTTTGCTTAAAATAACTTTACTGATGATCCAACATTGGTGATTAATCGATGCCAATCGAAAGCATTGTTATATATGAAGCGGCGTGTACAGTTAGTCGACTCAAATCTTTGGTCGACTCCAGTTCTGGACTCAACTCGGGTAAAACATTTCGGTGGTGGTTTGGCGAGAAGACTGGAACCAATACACCAAAGAACCTGGTCCTGGACTGGAATTTAAATTTTGGACATTTGATGATATAGACTTCTTGATTGAAATTTTGGACATTTGATGATATAGACTTCTTGATTGAAGCTTGAATCCTCTCAGCTCCATCAACGTCATTTTTCGTTATTTAAGGCCAGGAAGCGGTGAAATACGCGATGAGCAGCGGCATACTCTGCAGACGACGATATGAATTGGGAAATTCCCGTTTGGCAATGCATGGTTGGTGAAAACAAAAACTGTCTCTCGGTTGCATCAGCGAAATACTTCGGCATTTTTGCCTCACATTTACAACAACCGAACTACTCTTTACTTGGATCACATCAAGGATATAACATTGGAGAAGTGTTAACTGATAGTAACTAATAGTAATAAACTGGCAACAAAAGTAGTGTCAAACTCAAACCAATGGAATTAGGCTTGATTTTCAGCCAAACTAATTAGAATTAATCAAGGTGAGAAAGCAGGTTGAACTGACCATGTGATGTTTGGAAATGTTTGCCTTTATTTTATTTTTTCGTGGATGCCAAAGCCATGAATATTATGTTACTAGTCAAGAAAATACGTTCTCCACCCCATTAGAATATAATAAAAGAGAAAGAACTTTGTTCGCGTAATTGTATGTGGGGAAAATAAGTTTTCAGGAGTACAGACGATATATAAAAAAAAGGTCCGAACACAACATGCAAGTCATGTGTCAGGTTGAACACTAAGTAGAAGTCTATAGCACTAAATATTTCTCTTATAATTTACAATGGGTTTAGATGAACAAACACCCGTAAAACACATCTCTTTTTTTCAATGTTATTAAACTTTTTAAAGAGCTCCAACTTAGAGCAAGATATGGAATGGACACTTACCAAAATAATTAGAAAGGAACTAAACATTTTATAAAATCCAATCGATCTTTAAGTTTTAAGAAATCTTGAGTGCTCACACCATACCCTGGATGTTTTTGTATTGTACATGCACATCTCTATTTGGCCACGATTTAATATTTGATAGAAATGATGTTGAAGTGTGAACATTTGAAGTACGTTTCAAGTCATTTGTATCATGTTTTATAAATTCTTGAAAGATAACCCGAGGATAAGTCCCCTTTAAATCCAATCGAAGTTTGCCGACGCGGCAAATAAAGGAAACCCATAAAACTTTGATCGTCAAGCGGCATAACATAAACCTCAGTAAATTGGTCGATTTTACGAGTTTTACGAGCGGCCACTAAAAAGTTGGCTGAATAATAATAATCGTGACAATCGTCAGTCGGTTTATACTCGCACTGGCCTTGCCGATTCGATTGGGGCCTAATCTGGGTGATAGAAAAATTGCGACAGCAGAGTAAAAATTGGCGATGGCTCGGTCATGCATGCATACCAAGCGATAGGCGCCAGCCAGCTGATATATTTGACCGTACCCCAACCCGTCGGGGTCACGGGTAAAGTTGGCTATTGGAGTCAAAGCGAAAGGTTCCTTCAGGCGATATTCACATTCGTGCAATTCCATATGCACTGGTAGTATTAAAGCCCAAGCAGGGCGGCTTCATACTGTAGATTATAGCCCTGCAATTTTCAGTGTGTCCCGCGAACCTTTTTTTATTGTCCCTGCTTATTTTATGATTCACTTTATTTTAAACACAGCATGTATCTACCACACTGAGATGACCCGCTGTATTTCCGTGCGGTCCCAGTCTTTGCTTGCCATGCCAAAATGCTCGATAGCCGGAGGTGTAGATTAATGCAAATAGGGAGGGCAAAGGATGCCGAGTTGATTTTATCAGATCGGAAAGAACTAGAATTGTATTCATGAATTGTTCCAAGATATCACGATTTATATAGAAGAATTTTCCACTAGCATTTAAGCACCTTTGCATTATTTATTGTTACTGGCGCGCGGTGAGCGTGGATGATCGTTTGTCTTCATCTAAATACTCGTTTATCCTCAAAGTCCCTCCGGAGACGATTTCCAACTCAGATATCCCCTATTTAACTAATAAACGCGGTCCAATAAGGTAAGCATTGATTGGAGCGGCATGTCTTTTGAGGTGACGTCACTGCCCTTTGGGAGCCATCGGGCGGCGGGCATTTGCTTTGATGTGGTGCACTTTGAAACACACAGAGAAAAGTTCCATGCATTTGAAGGAGACCAAGGCTTGCCTGTTTCGGAGGTAGACATGAGAGAATCGGGACATTTTTACTGATTTCTAACCATATTCAACGCTTTTTAAGTCACAGGTACGTTTCATAACAACCACATCTACTTGCAGATTCAAAATTTCGACCGGTAGTATAATCAAGTGAGTTTCAGCCGCTGTATAACTCGGGCTTTTGTTGATGTGTTTGGCTTGTGGGAGACTCCATTATGAATACGGGTTCGGCATGCGCATACATTGACATACACAGCAAAGCAGTCAGTTCACGTACGACTTGAGTACAGTGTACATGTGCGAGTGGTTTACCATTTTATCGTTCTGGAGTTTGGGTTACCGTGATGAATTCTCCGCTTGAGCTTCTCACCAGCTCGATTTAGTCAGACCAATAATTAAGGGATATACCAGTGATATTATATTAGTGGAATTTAACCCTATACATTGTGATCAGAGAGATACACAAGGATATTATAACACCCAAGTTTATGCAACTGGACGGTGAGAAATCGTAAGTTTTGTATGCAGAGAGCGATACCAGGGGGTCGTAAAACGCCAGTGGTCAACGCCATTCAAATTCATTTGGAGCTGTGTATGTTATTTACCATTTTGCTTACGCTCGGCGACCGTGTGTTGCATTTTCAGTTGGGATTAAAACTTGCGAATCCAAATACACAAGCCAATGTTTTTATACAAAGAGCATGAAGAAAAGTCATGCATGTCAAGCTTCATGTACTACTGATGTAGTTCCAAAAACAGCGTGTTCATCATGTTCATTGGTTTGTTGACATCACAAGATCACATCCACATCGACCAGAAAATGTGGAATTTCCATAAAGTGAAATCTTACCAGCAAATAATTATCATAATCATAATGTAGAATAGATACGTAGAGCGAAGGTTTACTATTACATAATTATTCCAATAATTTACATAATTATTCCAATAATTAGTAGGCCTAGCATGATGAAACAAAACAATTAAATATAGCCTAGGTAAAGAATATTATTAAGAGTTTAACAGGTTCGCCATCGGACAAGTTAAAATGTGTCCGATGGCGAACCCATTAAATTAAACTCTGAAAAAGTTAACCTATAATATAATAATTATTATTATGAATGCCCGTCGCAAAAGCCTATCTCACAATTTTTGAATTTAAAACAACTAAAATTAGATATTTGTTTTCCCATTCTATTTGGAACTATTTTATTAGGTAAAAATGTAAACAACTAAACTAATATTAATATTAGTTTAGTTGTTTACATTTTTTGGTAGAGTGGGGGATTTGCGCCCATTCATTTTGTTAAATAAGACATGGCATCAAACCCAACCAAGATCCACATGAAACCTAATGGAGTGTGTCTGTGTGTTGCCATTACATAACCAACACATTTGATTTTGCATTGATTAGTTCATTATTAACCCTAACCATCCTCAATGCCGCAAATGTGCACGGTAAAGTCTATCTGTGCCAGCTGGCGTGGCACTTTTTCGATGAAATAATGGCCCCAGGCTACATAGTCGGGCCAATACACTGGCCCGAGTATGGTTGGCACCCGTGGCGCACTGGTAGAGCGTTCATCTGACAACCGAGAGGTTGTGGGTTCGAGCCCCGGTGGCGGTGCCACTCTTTTTGACGCGTTGGGGAAAAAAATCTTCAAAATGTGACTTTTAGGAGAGGTTAGGGTTAATATTATTAGTTCACCAGCTAGTTCTATAATTCCAATTAACATAACTATCAATATCATTAATTGAAACCATTTATTAATAATGTTTTGTGTCTTACTCTAAAATCGGTAATTTAATCATGTTGAATCACAAACAATACAATGTCAAATCTGTCTGGTGAACATATTGTAGAACAAGAAATGTTCATGTGTATTTAAATTTTGTTTATTTCGCGAAAAAGCACTTGAGAAAATGTTATGCCTCAAATATTTCCAATCTACCTTGTAGCAGTGCGTTGCAAGTTACGAATACGTTTTTGAAATCTTCTTGTCGTGAATTAGGCCAGTATTGCTGATTTGTGAAATTTTAGACTCGCGAAAATTTCCTGTTTTACAGTAACCGGTGCCAAATTTAGCAACCTTCTTGACAACATCTAAATGTTATCGACAATCGTTATTTTTTTCTCACTCTTCTTGATAATTGTATATTACCTAGAGTTATGACTATGACCAAGCCTCCAAATAAACGGGCACCTCTAGGAGTTTTTTACCCCCTGTATAGTATAGGAATAGGATCAGGAGCTATTTTTGTTGAAAAAGTAAAAAAATAGCTCCTGGTCCATGCACGCTTATTTAGAGGCTTATGAATGACATTATCTATGAATATGATCATGCATTTTCATTTAGTAGTAAGTTATACCACGTGAAAAAATGGACCAAAATCGAATTACCCATTTAGTCCTTGCACATTGATATTTAATACTAATAGTTTAAAGTGCACTAAGAGATATTAGGTATTGGAGTGCGCCCTCAATTTTTCTGTAAATCAGGTTTTTACACCTACGTAATACCTAGCCTCTCATGCTACGTAATTACCATCTGAAACCGTTAACCTTAAGGCCTAAAAAAAAAAATGTTTGATTGGCGTAACCCGACCGACACTAAATACATCGCCGACCCTGAATATATTTTATTATTTTGAGGGGGAAAAAAACCACAAAAACCACACAAAAAAATCTGAAGTTTGTTATTGTTTAAAACTTCAGAAACTTGTACTCATAGAGTCTGTTGGTTTCTATAAATAAAAAGGAAAATGTTTAAAGAAAAGGGAATTTTTGCCGTCTCTTCATTTGTGTGTACAGTGTACTGCTGTCTTTTATAAAGTGTTCAAAAGTAGATGATTTAAAAAAATAAAAATTAAAAAAAAATTAAAAAATCCCGACCGACCGACCTACCCTATTTGTTTTGGTCATGTTACGCCAATCAAACCTTTTTTTTTAGGCCTAATTCGCTGTCTATCGTAATAAAATTTCACAATTTGGTCATTTTGATGTAGATCAACAGAATTTCTATCTCTAGCGCGCCATCATCCTACCCTTAGTTTTCCCATAAAATGTTACATTTCAGGGTTTCTAAACTTTCTATGTAAACCCTATCTTTTGAAACATTTCATTTTTTCCAAATTTCATTTTTATTGGCAATCCCTCAGTGCCCCTTTAATACCCTCATGCAACATTTTCAGAAATGTCCAGAAGTAAGCATTGTAAATTTCATAAAACCACTTTACACTGTGAATGTGATTAGATCTCAATTTCCACTGTGTGGTGCCGCCTCATCAATCTGCCATCTGATTTTCCAATTTCAAGAATATTTTCTGATTCCAGAACGGTGCCATGAGTTCATATTTAATGGACAAAAGGTATGTGTTTTTAGCCGAAATTTCACCCATTAGTTACCAATGAATTCAATTTTCAAAAGCGTGTGTGCATGATGTACATGTACATGGGCAATGAACCCTACATGAACTGCGAGTGATGAGGGTCAGAGGTAACATGCAATTGGGAATCATTAAAGACACGCATATTGAGAGGGATAAATAACAGTTGCTCCAATTCAAGTCACTTGAGTAAAAATGTATAGCTTCTGAGCACAATGATTCAATTTTTTATATATTTTTAAAATATGGAGTATCTAATTGTAAACATTGCAGCATTTTTTTCTTTATTTGAATGATAACAGTTCAAAAGGTTGGTAATATGATACCCCTTCAAATTCATGATTCCAACAAGCAATTAACTACATTGTATTAACTAGGCTTAACTTTTTTACCGTCTATGGCCTAATACATTTTGGAATCCCTTTTACTCCTGAAGATTTAAATGATTTGACATTTTTTCATTTAATTGAAGCAAATTTAAATTTCTAACACCAAGGAAAGACAGCCATTTAAAAGTGAAAGAACATGAAAAAGCATCCCTTCTTGTTCATTGTTCTCTTGAAAATGAAAAATGAAGAAAAAAAATAGGGAAAAAAATAGAATGTTTAAAGGTAGGTGTTCGATTGCTGGCCAATTTTCAACTTGGTTGATGTACATACAATAGTTGTATTTCAAAGTTTGAGTTGCATTACTCTTTTTAGCATCAGAAGGTGTCATGAAATGTGCCCATTGAGTAGTACACAAACTTGCCGGTGGTTTACCACCTTTGGCAGTAATTAACTGCATTTTGGCCTATAATAATGTCTAAATGGAACATATCTTGCACCAAACATTTAACGGAAATTAATGAGATGGGGTTCCTTCTGATAATATCTGTAAAAAATGTTCATGGGCAAAAAAAAGCTAAAGTGATCAGAACATCCACCTTTAAAGGTAGATGACCCAATTTTCAACTTGATGTTTTCTATTTTTACATGAAAGGTCTTAAGGTCATTCTTAAAATTGTCACATTCCAAAGTTTGAGTTGCATAACTCCAATGGTTCTATTTTTAGAAGCGAAATGTCAAAAGACATGTGCCCATTGAGTAGTACACAGACTGGTTGGTGGTGGTTAACCACCTTTGGCAGTAATTCACCACATTTTAGCCTATAATTTCCAAATGAAACATTTCTGGCCCCTAATATTGTACAGACATAATGAGAAAAATATGGGGATTCTTCTGATACCAAAATATCTTTATGTGAAAAAAAAAATCATAGCCCCAAAAAAGTGATTGGATATACGGTACCTTTAAGTGAAAGCAGAAATATTAAGATATTGGTTGCTATATCAACCCTGTCATTTTCAATCTTCGTTCAGTGTAAAATTATATTTGGAATTTTTAAAAATTATTATTACTAGACTTGTCTTCCAAGTTTTTCGTAATCCATAATAAACCATATTAGCCTCTGTAAACATTGAATGAATGTGAACATATGGAGAAATGAATTGGTTTAATATTTTAAAGTGATACTCAATGTGTACTGTGTGACTCATTCAATATCCAAAGTCACTGAACGCTACAAATATATCACATTTAATCTAGGAATAAAATGATGTAGTTTATACAATGTGCAAATGCATTATTAATTTAATCAAATTTTATGATGATAGTCTTAATATGATAAACAAATATTTTGACCCATGTGATATAGCTAAAAATGGGAAGATTTTGAACTGATTTGTGTATAGAATTTATTTTCAGCATCACCATCCTAAAATTAATATTCTATTTTGTATTAATATTTAATATCATGTGCTTGAACTTACATGTACAGTATTAATTGCCATATAATTTCCCTTTGCTATCATATACACAGCCCACGGCACCCAGCTGAGCTCTTAGGGTTTTCTATGGATATGTACATTTGTGTACTTGTACATGCACTAATCCGTACTTGCATTGATTACACAGTTCATGCCAAACTGCTTTGACCTCTGTTCACCTCTCACCTACACCTTATTTGAATATCAATCCCATGTGATTCACAGCTTCTTATTAGTGATGCATGGATGGAATAATTGCAGGTTCAGGGGCCATAATGGTTTAAGCTAAGGCATATGTTTGGGTGGTTTAGGAGGACCAATTTCGCAACTCCATTATATGTAGAGTCATTTGGTAGGCAATGAAAAAAAAACACCACCATGTTCTTCCACTACAAATTTTCGAACCTCTTGCGGACATTTTGGCAAATTTAAAACTTTTCAAAAATGTCAAAATAAAGGCCAACAAATTTGAGACAAAAATTCTTAAATTTGAAAAATATAGGGCCGTCGGGCCCATACAACATGTTTTCGGATTCCCCCATGGCCTTTTTGAGTACAATAAACTTAAATCTCAATATGATATTTTTGATTGTATGGCATACATGTACTGTATAAACTTAATATAATAATTATTTAGTGATTATTGACTTTGTTTTCATTAATTTATAAATAATGTACAATTTGATAAGGAATAAGTCAGGAATTATATAGACCTGTGTTTAGGCCTACCCATGATCTCATTAAACTGGAAGCTTCAGCGTTTCAGCCCCATCTCTGGCCTCTAATGGTTTTGAATTAACATCTATCTAGGCCAGAATGACAGTTTGGTTTTGAAATAAAACCCAGAATATTCAGAACCTAGCTGAATTTTTCACTTTCACGCTCCATTCTCCTCAATTACCGGGCTTAATCGGGAGTGCGTGAGGGTAATTAATTGCAAGTGACGATTGTTCTTACTACCTTTAATCTGTGCATGTGTGATATCTAAAAGGCTACATGTCGCGCGAGATGCTGGTCGTGGCACTTCTCGTTCACAGACCCATCATTTCTAACCCATTAGAATAATTGCAGTAGTGCGACTCTGATAACACATCGAAACTCCGTGCTGATCATCGCTGTATTACAACGGTCAGATAGTGAGAAAAGCAAAGTGCAATTTGGAGTGCGGAGTTTCCGCCAGTTGCAATTTTGCTAACGTATGGTGTGTCAATGACACAATGCTTGATTTGCCTTAGAAAATAACTACCATCCTTCCTTAACCTTTTGCTTGCACACTGTAAAATTCGAGAATTTATTTTCAAGCTCTTTGCGCTTGTAGCAGCTGTCGCAAAAGTTCAAACATGGCAAACATGCACATAATTCTTTTGTGTATACATTGTATTTGTAGGTCTATGTGAACAGTTACAAATAGGCAAAGTGCAAAAATTAACAATTTGACAGTATGCATGTACGGTATGTACCCTTGTCATCATGCCTTGCTATAGTTCAATCAGTTCCAAATTGGCGAGAAATATTTGTTTTTTATCTCTCCGCGCGCAAAAGTAGTCCAAGCGCACACACACGCTTTTGGTCGCACTCACCTGTAGTGATGTACATTACAGTGCGCTTTTTACCTTCATGCGCCCGCGACCCGCATCCTCCTGTATTCATTCGCTACTGTATAAGGCATCACCAATTTGGAACTGATCAAACTACAGCACATGTTGTGCCATGAGAAACTGTATCCTTTATTGATCAGGCCTGTAAGCAGGATTTTTTTTTTTTTTGGGGGGGGAGGCCTTTTTTGTGGAAAAAATCGTAAAAGGTTACCCCAACATTTTTTTAGTCATCTCAGGAAGAAAAACAAAATTGGGGGAGGGGGGGGGGGGGGGGGGGGTTAGGACATATTTTAGTCCAAAACGGTCCAAAAAATGCTTTACACAATGGAACAAGGGGCGGCGTTTTCCGAAAATTGGGGTGGGGCGTTTTCGCAAAAATGGTACTTTTGTAAACAAAAAAGGTACATTGGTACAGGCCTGTTTATAGTTTTTGCTAATCAAGACTTGTACACTCACTGTTTACTCCAACAAAATCTATTGAATTAAATCTTGTGATCTTTTTCTCCCATCAGAATGATGCATTGAATCAATGAAAAGTAATAAGTCAGTATACTAAGCTCCTGATTAGTGATTCACACTCAGCAGTCAGCAATAGCATCTCTGCTCCCATATCCCAGGATTGATGAGAAAAAACTTGTTCGTTTGCTAATTCCAAACGCAAATTAACATTTAATTTCCTGTGTCTCTCATTTTGGGTTCAGCTGTAATAACAAACGTGCCACTCTCAAGGGTCATTCACAGCCGCGATTGGCGCTGAATTTCCCCTCTCGTTAGCGATCTAATCGTATTAACGCTAGAATAGGGAAGAGAATTGTACATCCAGACGGCACAATGACGACGCGATCAAGAGTTTCGCATGTCTGTCCCCCTAGAGAGTCCCGTTATCATATATGCTGCAGAGGGGGCTTGTTAGACCTGTCAATTGTGTGCTACATCAGCCATTCATCCAGGCTCTGCAAGGTTGCTTTTCTCTGGGGTTTGCCAGTTTAGGTGTTTCAGAATATTTCATAGCTCATGGAGACGAGTTTTATCAAGATATTCTTGTATTAGCCTTGTGGCATTTGTTCCGAAAGAGAGAAATAGAAATAATTTGAAAATCATGATCTCTTGACCTGTAACATAATCATGCAAATGGCCTCTTGTGTGTTTTATAATTAATACAATGATGTGATTAAATTAATTTACGATTAAAATCATCTAAAAATTCTAATACAAAATTATATTAACACAAACACCCACATTTCACTTAGATTCACAACATAAAATTTCCATTAATTTTAGCTGCTGTTGTTGATAAATTATTAAAAACTGAGTAGATCTCAACTTTTTATGAGTGAACCATGGCTTGTGCTTCACAAAACATACATGACACAAGAAAAACAAAGTGAAAACAAATGGAAGTAAAACATTGACATTGGGGGATAAAGGAAGTGAAATGTTCACTCCCCAAAAAGTATCGCTATTGACTAACAATGCAGACAACATGGTACACTTGACTAATGGTGCACAACTATCATAGAACTGGAATCGGCCACTCGCGGAAATATAATACTATCACATGAGCGGCGAAGTCGCTCACGAGCGGTGTAAGCCGCGAGAGGCCTGGGTAATCCACCAAACCCGGCCATGCCAAAGCATGGCGCAGTTCCCGGCCTGTCCAGATCATTTTGACATATTATCGACATGGGCCCAACCATACTATTCCGCGCACATCGTAAACCAACGGAGCAATTCTAACGGTTGGTGTTAGGGCGGCAGCCTTAGATGTCATACAAGTTGATGGACACTAACACATGCTATCAGCATGGGGTGTTCCTTGCTGGTAAACTTTGAGCACAAATATTCGCGGTACTACTATTTTAAGTACGGTACTATAATAGAGTGTTGAACTAACTAAACTGTGAATATTTATTTACTAGACATTTTTAAGTAAGAGGAAACTATTTATAAACGTCAGAACAATATCAAAATTAATTAAACGGAGAGTATTTGTTTGTTTGGCAACTTCTCTTTGCACGGAGGCTCCCTTAGGAGTCATAAAACGTACAGTGGATTATCCAGGTCCCTCACGGCTTCGCCGTTCGAAATCAGTGTACTAAGGCAGTGAGTGACCGATTCCAGTTCTAAACTATCAGTGATCAGATTTGATTTAAATAGTCTGTCTGTCTGTCTACCTACCTGTTTTGCCTGATATAATACCGGTAAAACTGAACCAAAGTTGTTGTCATAGGGAAAGTTTTTCTGTAATAGACAAGCGGCTATCGACATTTTACAAGCAGAAGTCTTTTAGTTTAGTATTGTTCAATAGAATTGTAAGGAATCCATGCGTTGCAACAACTACCCAGCATGCCGGACTGTCGTCTAACAGTCTAGGCTGCCTCATGTTCAGAGATAAGCTTGGCATGAAATGCCAGATCTACAATTGATTCAAGGTTGATATAGTTTAGATGTAATTATATTTTTGAAGGCCCAATTAAACAGTTGAAAACAACCAAAAAATGGTTGCCATTTGACTGTTCAGATGGTATCTACATGATGTATCATGATACACATTTGTGTGGAACATAAATTCTGCAATAACATTTGTGCAAATATACATGTAAATGTGAGAAACGCTTTGTTAACTAATTTACTGAAATGCGTTTTATTCATTCAGTGGAGCACAAAATGTGCTTTTTATGTCACAGTGAGGCCTGTAATGAACATGGATTTTACTATGTGGGTGTTTTTTTGTGTGGACACAGATATTGTTACAAATTATGGAATGAAAGGAACACTTTCATTAGTCATTTGTAAATTTTCACAAAAATAAGACCTTGCAAAAATAAACACTTACAAATACAGCGATGTAACTGAAAAACTGTTTTTTTGCTACATGTACATGTCCAATTGAAAATATTTTGAACTACATGTACATCACTTCAAGTGAACTTCAACATAAAAATTGACCATAGTATTTATAGTAATGTTGCATCATCGCATGTCTCAAGAAAGAGGACACTACACTGCTGGTCTGGACTGGTAGCTAGTTATGATATGAAGAAGATTATACATGTTACATACTTGGCCTTGTGATCATGA
Source organism: Ophiura sarsii (assembly GCA_035610835.1). Classification (NCBI taxonomy): domain Eukaryota; kingdom Metazoa; phylum Echinodermata; class Ophiuroidea; order Amphilepidida; family Ophiuridae; genus Ophiura; species Ophiura sarsii. The sequence continues at coordinate 139,074,564 of CM069441.1, read as the reverse complement.
TAACGAATATTTGCCCTATACACATACTCCATAAACTCCTTCCTCCTATACACAACAAATATCAGGGATGATTCAAACAATCACTGGTTATCTGTGTCTTTTACGAGGGATTTGTCAACGAGTCGGCGTTGATTAGGGTCATATCTTGCGCCAAAATTGCCCCCTCTGGTGCCAGAGTTCTGACCGGACTTGTCTGTGACAAGGTGTTGCTAGGCTAAGAGTAGGCATTAGATGATCACTATCAGTGCAGTTATCTCTTGGCTAGCACACAAGAAAACAATGTTGAGATGGTGATAGGCCCCACTTTATGCCTAAGCAAGCTAATGCAATCACAGTCCTTTTGACCACCATGGCCCCTGTGCTAATAAACTGTGTACTGAATGCCTCTAGTATTATGTAACATTACAGGGGTTTCTGTTGGTGGACCATACATTGGAGGTGTGCAGAGCGGCCTTATTTGCATGCTATTATTTATTAACCATGTTTAACCCAGAGTTCTCTTTATTGTTACCTTGTTATTTCTGCAGGCTAGAGAGAAGAATACCTTGTACTTTTTGAATGAGTGGATGAGTGGAAATGCATACCTTGTGAGGATTTATATCAAGCTTACAATATGTGTCATCACATCAGGCACTTTTAATGGTTGTGTCTTCGCATTTCAAGAGGACTAGGAGCTGCCCCACCACTGATGGTGCTCGCCGAGTGTGTACATGTAGCATCGCACAGCCATGAGTCTAGAGGTATTCCGATACCTATCCGACTCGGGCGGAAACTTCACAGAGAACCTGCCCACAAGCCAGCGCCCACCGGTGCCGGGGGAGGAAAACGATAACTCGTCGAATGAGGGCAAGGGGAGTCAGTGTAGCAGAAGTGGCGACAGCAGCGTACGCTGCACCAACGAGAAGTCGCCGGCTGCAACACCGCGCCGGTCGAACTTGTACCCTAATCATCACACGCTGGATCCCAATAAGAGACTGTCAATGACGGACGACGAGGCCCCTCTAGGATTTGAACCAGAGGGGTCCGCGTCAGTCACACCACCCTACACAAGATGGACTGAAAGCTTGCATGCTTTGCTAGGAGATGATGATGGTATTAGGTTATTTAAACAATTTTTGAATCAGGAGAAGGCAGAAGACCCCTTATTATTTTGGCTTGCCACAGAAGGTTTCAAAAAGAAACCGGCCGAGGATCCAAAAAGAACTGAACTTGCAAAAGTAATTTATAGAAGATTTGTGAAAACTGGAGGCCAACAGGCCGTTAAAATATCTCCAGCCAATAGAACGCTAATCGAGGAAAGTGTGCGGAAAGGATCCTTTGATCACACATTGTTCGATGCAGCGCAAGGGGAAGTTGAGGAGAGTATACGCGAGACAACCTATCCTTTATTTTTAAAATCAGATTTATATGTGCAATACATCAACAATGGGGGCGTCAGTCCTAAAAGTAGTGAAAGTAGCTCCAGCTCAGGGAATAATTCGAGGGTGCCGGGTTTGTTACCGACGCTCCCGGAGGATGAGGAACTGATAGACATTCCTAAGGATGAATTAACGGATTTAAGTAAACCAGTGCCTCTAACATCAGAGATGCTGCTTGCTACTTCCTGCTACCGTTCTGGATATAGCAGCAGGGACAAGGAAGGGTAGGTTAAATCATGTCTTGATGTATGTGCCTTACTCTTTGCAAAAATATACCGATTTAGGTTTTACTAATTTATTTTTCAGGCATTATTAAAGGTAAGTTATGTTACTGTTAGTGTAAGAATGGCTTGATTCTTCTAACTTCTTCCTACCACTGCATGCATGTGTTGGTCAGCCATGTGCAGTGTGAGTTTCATATGTAGTTATTATTTGGTCTTACCATTGCCATGCATATGATGCAAACTAGTGTCTAGTATGTACATGTCACATGTGCTGTAAAACACCCTAATTTCACGGATACTTTATTTCGCGAGTTTGAAATAACTGCTATTTTTCGTGAATCTGAAAATGTTACTGTTCCTTTCAATGCAAAATAGTCAGATTCGCGAAATCAAATCCCTCGCGAAATTAAGCGGTTTTACAGATGTAAATTATGCTTATGGACATGGTTCATTTTATCAACTACATGTAAGCTTGTATTGTTTACACAGGTCATTACACAATGTAATCAATACTAAGGTCAAGAAAAACATGGACAGGTCAATACACACTGTGTGCAAAAAAGGAAACTTGCCTCCTGGAAAACCAATGAAAATATTGGAAGGAGGGACCAATAATAGCCAAGCAAGGTCACATGACTAGGGTTCTTTCCTGTTTGGGTCTTTGAATAAATTAATGCACTGCATTAGCATATGCACAGCTGCTGGATGCATTGGATAATTTGAAGTCTGCCTAGAGGACTAACTTTACTGAGGCCATGGCTCGTAAAAAACCACACTACAATTTCTGTTTTCAGCAGCTGTTGTAGCAAAGATGGAGAATTTATTGCTTTGATGATGCAAGGAAACAAATATTGGCAGAGTTTATACTATTGCCAATTGAATCAACAACTGAATAACACATTCACAATCATAGATATATATTTTTTACTTTTTTTTAATCTAGTGATGTTGGTATATAAAACTATCTAGGCAGTCATTTCCGGGCTATATAAAAGCACATCTGGGAAGAACAAATATCAGGGACACTATTCCCAAACAATTTTGTGGCTACACTTAAGATAACACATGTACATAATTTGTTTCATATTCTTTAAATATCGGTGAGGCCTTAGCCTACAATAGTACAAAACTATCCAAAATATTTTCAAACCTGGGTATTCACTTAAAGCCTTAAATTAAAGGGAATTCTTTTAATTATACAAGTGTGTGAAAAATCAAGTGCACAAAAATAACCACTTCCCAGTAATGGCACTACAGTAGGCGAGTCTGTTTTTCCACTAGGGATATTATTATATTAAACTGTGATAGCTTGAAGCAGGGATCCCAACACCAAAGATATCAAGGCTAGGTTGGATCATGAAAGTAATGGTTGGATCAATGTAAAATTGTCCTGCAACTGGTAATAATTATTATAAATAGTGTGTGAAGTCACCTTTCTGATTATAGTTTTAAACTTTATAGTAATCATTACATTTAGGGAAGGGAACATTTCAGATTGTTTTGGATTAGGGTTACAATGCATCGAATTTCATACACGATTTTTTTAAGGCAAAAACCGAGAGGCAAGTTTACTAAAACCGTGATTCACGGGATTTGCAACCAAAACCGAGAAATGCCGCGAAAATAAACCAAATGCGAGAAACCGCGACCAAAAATGTGACCAAAAAATCACCCCCAAATATCGCCTCTTTAAAAAGTAAATAAGCTTACTTTATAGTCCATTTTTCTTCTTTGCGAGAAAATATATTGATTTCCAAATTTATCCCTGGCAGAGGGGTTTCATAATTTGCGTAATATTCCAATTAATGTTCTCCGTTTTGACATTTTTTATACGGAAGAAATATTTGTTTTGAACACGCGCCGCCATCTTGAGTACATCCCCCAGTGGCTTTCAGTCGATACTAAAAATTACCGCACGTTACATTGATAACAAAATGTATAGGGCGGCAGAGTCTTAGTCAATTCTTTATCATGAAACCCGTTTCCAGCAACCTAGGCGGCATTATGCATTACGTCAGAACACGTGCGATCTCAAATTGATGATACCAATTTTACGGTGCGGCGTATCATGGGGAAAATAACATACGGGAACCAGACATTGTTTACATATAAAAGGTATTTTCCGGGGGGATTTTCCCAACCAAGTTTGCATTGGTAGGATTGGTACGATAGATCGAAATTTAACAAGGTTTTCAAGATTTTCTTGGACTAATTACGGTTGATTTTTGTGTAGAAATTCGAAATGTTGTTTTGTTGAGGAAAAAACCAACAATTCCGCAAAAACTCGGCATACTTTTAGAAAACCGAGGCAAATGGTAAAACCCGAGAATCACGGCGAGAAAACCGCGATCGCGGGAACCTCCAGGGCTTAGGCATATCCCGACATGTCGCCATAATTTCCCCAAACTTTTTTTTCTTACCCAGCTTGATAGTTATAATTAGTATTCCCGATGTTCGTAAGCAAATTAGTAGATATTTTAAAAATTACCCCGCATATCACGATCATGCGCAAATTTGTGGAAATCGGGTTTGGAAAATGAAAAATCATGAAATAAATAAGAAAATAACCTTAAAATACTGATCAAATCAACCCAAATATCAAGTATAAACAGTCCGAGAAATAAGTGAAATGTCAAGTTAAATCCTTCGATCGTACATGTGGTCTTTGCAAAACGGGGGAATACCTTTTAAGCAATGTAAAAAAACATGTATTGTAAGTCTTTTCGATAATCTGCTTTGAGTACCGTAATAGTGCGCTTTGCTTCTTCACACATGTGCGAGAGTCTATGAATCACAATTGCTAGTACCCAATTGCTGGACAATTGACCAATTTTGAATGGTTCACGGTATGTTTAACCATACGGTATTATGCGCGTCGAGTTTAGTACCACCAAAAGATCGCGATTGCTCATGCAATAATGGCGGCCACCAGCATGAATGTCAACAAACTTTGTGTGGTGCAAAAAAAGCACATTTTCCCTAAAATAGCACCTTTTGCTCCAAAATGCACTTTTTCCAAAATGAGGCAGCCACTTTAAGTGCTTTAAAAAGCACAAAATCCCTGTCCCTAGACTAGTCTATGGTTTGCCCAGCAAGCTGCCTCTGACCATCTGGAACTGTACTGACACTGGATTGGGGAGGTCAGAGGATCTGAGTTCCTAAATTAACAGTCATGACATCTCGTTGAATATCGTGCATGTACACATTGTAATTATATATGGTGTCATATAGTTGACTGGGGAATGTTTTTTGCATGAAATCTTCACATTTATATTTCACTGAAAAACACAGCCTGCAAATTTGCTTCAGAAAGAAAAACCTTGGGTCTGTATTAGTGTCCGATTACAGCGTATAAATTGGTTTGTACCACTTGAGGGCCATAGTTAATTATAGCCTGGGGTTGGCTCTACTTGCTGCCAAAATCCATGCATAATTATTGGGTCTCCTTGTATTATATGTTGTATTGTACTACCACTAACAGAAAGTGAGAGGACATGTATGATGAATGCAAGAAATATTACAGACATAAAAATGTGTCTTGTCTGGTAAAACATAATGCTTGTAATTACAATCCTAAAAGAGCACCAATGTGGGACATGGTTAATTAGTCAAATTCATACATGTACATCTGGTATCAAACAAAATACTGAAATATGAAAATAAAGAGTTAAACTTCATTTAGAGTATTTAAATTTCATCTAATACATTGATTTGTTAACAAAACAACAAATTTAAATGACCTAAATTGTCCATATTTGTATTTGATGGGTTTTTTTTAGACAAAAGTGATTTTCAATAATCCCTAACTTTGGTTAGGAATGAGAATGACATTGACTTTGGTACCAAAATGTCCCGTATTAAACTTAGATTTTATTATCATGATATAAATAACTCAATTTTCATATGGTCCTCATTGTACCTTGGGTCGGGTCACATATTAGGCACCAACAAAAAATATTTGTATTGCCGTAACCCGCCCGACCCTAATTCCCTTCACCCGCCCACTTATTTTTTCCCCGAAGGGAAAAAAGAAAAGAAGTTTTTTGTGATTTATTTTATACAATTCAAAATATCTATACAGAAGAGAGGGGGTGGGGGAGGGGAATCTGCCCACCCTACACTAATATTTATTGGCATGTTACACCAATACAACTTCTTTTTTTGCCTTTATTACCAAGAAAAATATTTCCTTTTTTTGGGTCACACCCTGTATTATAGTATGGGAACTAATAAAATGTGATGAATAGATCATACAATCCCAATAATGATCACTAACCAAATTATGTTATAATCAAAGTCAAATGGAAATGTAGAAATTAAAACGACTACAGAAATCTAGTCAGACTAGTCCACCTTTAATTATTTTCATTTTGATTGTCACTGACTGGTTGGTTACTTGATTGAGGCCTAGATTTACTATAGAGAGGTAAGACAAGGAGAGTTCAGGCATGGATAGGGTTTGGCTTCCTCCTGGGGTTGACCAGGTCCCTCGTTTCATTTGAAGGAAATCTATTACAATGTGGTTCTGATTCCTTACAAGAAAGAACGTGAAACAAACTCGTTCCGACAATTCCCCCTTGCCACATTTTCAATCTTCTCAGTAACATAGTCTGACATGACAATTGATGCTGGCTACCTGCCATCGTCTAGCGAGCTTTACATGTACACAACAATGCCAATATCATTTGGAAACATTTTTGTCTAAGTGCCGATCACCCTGCAGGCTAACTCTGGACCCCTCAGTCGGCATAACATCAAAAGCAGGACTTATCTCGTTGAGGTCGCGGGGTCAAATTGATTTGGGAGCGACTTGTATGTGTATCATGTGATACTGTACAGATACAAATGTAGACATTTTCACCTTCCTGTTAAAGCTGTGTACAATGTAGGGATAATACTCCTCAAAGTAACCATTATATGTCCATAGACGTAAGATGTAACCAAGTTTTGTATATTGTGATGTTTTAAATAGATTTCATCCCGATTGCAAAGCAAAGCGTTGGTAAGTTTAAATGCAATTTAAGGGTCACAGATGGGTAATTTGGTAATCTCATTCCGGGAAACTTATGTTGCTCGCGGGAAACAGCAACTTGACCTAAAAAAAATAAAATTAAAAAAAAGTGGAAAAAAACTTGGCCTAAAAAGTACAAATAATAAGCTTAATCGTACACACACAAAATTGTGAATCCTACTTGTAAATATTACTTGTAAATCCTAATTTTAAGCTTCTTGTACTGTCAAAATGTTGCACCAAATCGCATAATTTACATTGTCATTTTCAAAAAACCTCCAGCTCGCCCCGCCCCCCCTAAGAATAAATGCTTCCACAGTAATTTACAGTTTGTTGATATTTGGTAACTACTGTAAACAAACTTAAATTTCATGCAACTTAATTTAGCGAATTAGCATTAGTCAACTTTTTCTGGCAATTTAATTTCACTAATTTGTATCATCTTCCTATGTATAACCATTATAAATAATATAATTGGCGGCAATTAAATTTGGTGAATTGGATCTCCTAGCGAAATTAAGTTGTTTTACAATAGACATTATTTGTCAATTTAGACAACTTTTGAAAAAATTCTGCTGTGGGATGGGGGGGGGGGGGGGAAATGTTTTTTTGTGTGCTTGAGCGCATGATTTTCCCTATCCCTAGGTTAGGCTGTCAATCAATCTTGGCCAAGACTGAGCATTGAAGAGGCAAGAGAATGCAATACCATCTTGATTCACTTCTCTATAGAATTGGATACCAGAATTCTTTCAGGAAGAACTTAAGAAGGTTCCATTACCCGTGTTGATAACAATTTCCCCCTGAGTATTCCAAATGATACCAGTAGGTTAGAAATTGTACACCAAATAGCTGCTCATTGGTTTAAGTACCGATTCATTCACTGTCTCTAAGAACTTGTTAAGAACTTGTTGAGACTGTTGCTCATCTTCCTGTGATGTTACTGGTAGTCTGCATGATCAATTTAAAATCCATCCATTTGGACATCCCTAGAGTTAGGTGAAAGGGAAAGGGAACTGTTTTTGGAATTCCTGACCAGGCTCCATGCAGGGAAATAATTTATTTGGAGGAGAAATTTTGGGAAGTAATACATCATGTAAGTAATCAATTTGGGGAGGGGAATCGCTTATTTTCCTGGAAATTCCCCCCCCCCCCCACCCCCCATTGGCTTTTATTCACACCAGTTTCTCATGCTTTACTGTTTTGGGTTCATTTCCATTCTACTTGGTTTAGTCTATGAGTTTTGAACATACACTGTACATGATTAGAAGATCCATGCTACATGTAAGAAGGACTACACAATTTACTTGACGTCAATCATGCCTCGAATCATAAAGAATCTACAATAAAATGTCACCCAATGCGTTATATAATATCTTCGCTTCGACAGCCACTGGCGATGGTGTTGATTCCGCAACTTCTCGTAGATAATGTCGGTAGTGGGGGTAAATGTCGCATGCAAGGAGATACAGATAAGATAGACGTCAATCATACATTATGAATTTAATAGTTCAAATTGCCGTAATGGGATATTTATCATATTTACGATAGTTAGGGGGCTTTTAACAGACGAACAGACAGGCAGAGTTTGTGCTGATGCCTTAGTTCATTTGAAAGAGATGAACATAATATTTGTAATAAACATGTAAAGTTAGACATGATGCAGCAGTCTCTGCAAGAAGTAAAACCGTTCCATACATTTATAAATCAAAAATTCAAAATATTCTTAATTTCAGGTCTCCATTTAATGTTTAAAGTGAAAATTATCATGATTTTGATTTTTCTTTAAATTATATTCGGCAAGATCACAACAAATCCCTTCACAACCATAATTATCCCCAGCCAACCTTTGACATTTTGTTACTTTGTAGCTGCGCTTACATGACGTATTGTGGATAGTATCAACAAAGTCCAAACAGATTCAAGAACTAATTCAATCATTAAACTTATTAAACATTATGTTAGGGATATGGAAAAAATCCAAAAAGCAAGCAAGCACCTTTGGAGAAAAAACACCACTTTTTCATCCCACAGCACATTTTTTCAAAAGTTGTCTGAATTAAAAGTATAATGTCCATTTACCAAAAATCAGCATAATATGCATAACTGTAGAAGTGTTTATTCTAGACAATTTGAATGAAAAATGATGGTTTTTGACAATGAAATAAAAAATGTGTAAACATGGAATACACAACAATGAACATAGGTGCGTGTTGGGGTTTATTTTTAACGAATGGCATATTAAGCTCTCCCTCTCCCCTCCCCCAGCCTTTTTTTAAAAATCAGACAGCACATTTAGTGGTTTTCAAAAGCAAAATTCCCTATCCCTGCAGTATGTAAATTGCAACATTTAAAATGTTGTGTTTTAAATTTCAAGTTCCATGATATTAATAGACTGATATGTATGAACTGTGCCCTGGAAAAGATGGATAAGTCAAGTTGTCACAAAAGATGGATAGCAAAGCTAGAAATAATACCCCAAGAGGCTTCACAGAATTAGTCAGTAAGCTAAATGGGCTTTTCGCTCCGCAACTTCAAAAGAATGCCGGTCCTATAAAATTTTGAATGCAGCAGTCATTAGTAATTAACTGGTCGGTGGCAAGACGAGGCATGTTGAGAGCCAGAAGAAGACTTAAAGAAGTTTACCTGTAGCTTCAAGTATTTTCGCAGAATCAATTTTGAATTCAGCATGCCAAGTGAATGAGGATGGCTATGTTTAGGAGTAGAACAAAATGAGATTGCATTTTTCCCTACCCTAGACATATGTTAAGCGGAGTTCCTTTAGTATACCCTACCACTGCATGTCTTCAATGGGGACTTTTACAGAACGACCCATACACTTACACAGTGAGGAATACAAATGGTAGTGTATTCTAAAGCTTTCTCTGTTAAGCATGGTCATAAGGGGGGGGGGGGGGGGGGCTGTTCTATGGGCCCGACCGACCCCTATGTTTTTTCGTCGCCTAAAAAGCACCTTACAAATTATATACATTGTAGGGATAAAATGTTGAAAATAAAATTCGTTAAACGAAATCGTTTTGCTCACATTTATAATTTACCATGATAAACACCCCTCCCCCCTCCCATTCAACTCTAAGGCCAAATAAAAAATTAACATGTTTAGCGTCCTGACTTTTTCAAAAAAAGGACAAATTTATTTGTGGCACTTTTTGGAGCAAAATCGTTCCGATTAGCGACAAACTTATTGAACCTGAAAGAGGAGGAAGCCTTTTTAAATTGTTTTTATTTCATGGTTGTGATGGGTTGGTCACCATAAAACTTGTTTAAAATGCATTATAAGAGAGAAAAAAGAGCAAACATCTTAAACTTTGGACATCCTGAACAAAATAGTTATGACTGAAATAATGAAGAAAAAACACAATTTGAAGCAGACCCAAAAGGAAGCGGAAGGGGACGCTAAACATGTATTTATTTTTATTTTGCCTGATGGTTATATATAGGGTAAAGTCGCCTATTTTCGGTCAGCGCCTATTTTCGGTCACTGGTCAAAATCGTGTAATTGCATCGGTCGTCGCCATTTTAAAAGCAATACCGGGCATCAACTATGCGGAGGTTTTTCAGTCATCAGATTATAACGACGAAGTCATTTTTATTACACGATTTGGGCCAAGTGACCGAAAATAGGCGCTGACCGAAAATAGGCGACTTTACCCTATATGTTTAATTGACATTTTGTTTCTCTAATGTAATAACAATGCAAAGAAACCATTCTATAGTTTAATCAGTTCCAAATTGGCGAGAAATATTGGGTTTCATCTCTCTGCACGCAAAGTAACCCAAGCGTACACATGTAATTTTATCATACGCAAGCGTCACGCATGAGATTGACAATGCGGCTTGCAAGTTTTGCGCGCCCACTGTCCACGCTCTTCTGTATTGATTCACTTTTGTAAACAGGTTTGGCAATTTGGAACAGATTGAACTACATGTACATGTAGTATAATACCCAAGTCGACGATGAAATATTTGATTTGCCAATTTAACATAGTTGGATATGGTTAGAGCTGCTTCAGTAGGCAAAATTTACTTTTCAAACAGAGCTTTAATTAAAGTGGGAAACATTGGTAACTATTTGACCACATGTTATTGGATACTGGATGCATTCATGGTATTACATTGAATATGGTTCATTGACATGTGGGTTTATACTACAATCACAGTGGAATTATTGCAATTTATTAAAAACAAATGAATGGGTCTTTCAGTACCTGACACTTAAAAAACCCATAGCCCATGCATCACGACATACCACCGCCCGCCCCCCCCCCCCCCCCCCCCCCCCTTCGTTATGGCTAGCGAGCACATAAAATCCAACATGCGTGCTTGGTATTAATGATACTACAACACATTTAACCATTCTTGATTGTAGCCTTAATGAAGTGTGCTAGTTGCATCGTAGAGAGAGAGTCAACCCTGTGAAATGTGTGTGTATGCTGCATGATGAACAACGACCGACAGACACCCTAGACCCTCGACTGACTTCCTGCGTTGCAAGCCATGCAGAGTGGCTCCACACCAATATGTCAAATCGTGTGGAAATTATTGCAATGTTGTTATTGTATATAGGGGCAATGGAAATTTATTATTCACAGTCTGCTTTTTAGAAGCAATCAAACAGAAAAAAATGAACGTATATTTCTCAATTTTATTTTATGTTATTTCAAATTAGAATTGAATTTGTATTGCTCAGAGATATTGATATATGAAAACGTGAAATTATTTTATCCATTTTAAATTTCAAACATGATACTGCTAAAGTCTCCTCAAATTATAACCACCATAGTAGGTTCACTATGAAAACACAACATATCCCAGTCACACTTGCTCCCTTATTTATTATGCGGGCCTGCAAGAAAAGTTTATCGATCGACGATCATATTATGTGATGAATTGTAAACCAAAGTGTATGTGCGTGTCTCGTAGTTTTTCTCCCACCATCTTGGCATGCAGTAGTTTTCTGCTTATAGAAGACCCCTGACTGTCTTATGACCTGTCTTGTTTATGCTTGCATGGTGGTCAAGTCTGTTCGGCGGGATAAAACAACACAATGGGCCTCCCGATACCCACCGAACACGTAACAGAGCACGTAGGACGGTAGAAAATAACTTGAGACTTTCGATATATGCAAGACAAAGTGCAGGGAATACCTGGTGAATCTATGTACATGTGTATGCTGGGAATGGTGGGAAACAGCTTGCTTGCATTTTTCTCTTCATTGTTTTTCGGTATGTAGGGCTCGATTGACAGAAATACGTGTGTGGAATTTATCACACATATTCACGCAATATGTGCATTTTCTGGGGACATACGGCACAAATTGGTATCAAAGGAGAGATGCAATACAATACAAATGAAAATAATAATAATAACAAACACAAAGTAGTAGATATTATATAATAATGAATTCAACATATCCTTAGTTTTTCTTTGGAAAAAAATAACAATCAAACTAGATTGAAGTCTAAAGCATGGTATTTTAACTTTAATTTAAACCAGCCAAATGTACTTTTTTTTTAATTTCCAAAACAATGTAATATCAATTTTCAAAAAAATAAAATTGATGCTGGTAAAAATGACAGAAAATTCCTAATAATTGACATTTGAGACAATGCTATGTGGTGGCAGAGAGACACACACAAAACACAAACATATCAGGTTGATGTCCCTGCTGTCACCATGCTTATGAAGCAAAAAAAAAAATTGAGGGACTCCTCAAATATGTGAGTGATCAAGAATTCATTTATTTTTAATTTCACCATTTGTGCGAAATACAAAAGGTTTGGTATGTTACTGGTCACAATGTACAGTTCACTGACCCCACTGTATTTCTGCATTCTAACTACTTGTACCACTTATGGATTTGTGATTTTTATTTGTAGCAGAATGGCCCTGTTATGGGGTTTTTTAACATCAAGAACTTCTGGTACATTGATCAGAAATGAAACAAAAGTTATTCATTTGGGCCCTTATTCCACCATGTTGCCAATAATGTTCATATTGGGCTCCTAACAGACCATGGTATGGCAACACTGGTCATAGTGCAAAGGACACCCATGTCTCTTCAAACAGCTGCAAAGCTTTTGACCATTATTTTTAAATACATGCTCCACAAAAATCAATGTTAATCTTTGAATGCTTGTGTGGACTGTTTGGTGTTGATCAGGGAGAGTATTGATTAAAGTATAAAATATTTGATAATTACAGAAAGCTATAGAAAGGCAATAAGCTTGATAAGATTGTCTTGCCATTATTCTTTACATCTTGTCAAATGTTTATCATCATATTTCATTTGACAAATTTACAGTACCTGTGAAAGGAATATTTCTCTTTTTTCCTAAATCCCTGATTGCCTGATAGTGATAAAATATGTTTAATTTTGTTTGATAGAATTCCTAGAAAACAATTAAATAAGTTATAGGCCACTAACACTAACTTGTTTTTGCTGTACATGAATATGTACAGGTCTGCAACTATGAAAGAAAGAAAGAAGAAAAAAAATGTAAATAAAAAGAGCAATTTCAAATTCTCCCCACAATTGGCCCCTGGACTTGAAAGAGATTATTTCAATGGCAACTTGACCTCTTTTTTCCAGTATCTGAACCAAGAGCAGGGATTAAGGCCTGCAAACTTCTGCATGGGTTCCTAATTCATTCATAGCCAATTCTCTAGCCCAATAAAGTTTCAATAAAGGACCGACAAACCGTATCCGTGTCGGAATCTAAATTGAAGAAAAAAAAGGTCCCTAATCCCCCTTCGCCTCAATCGATAGGTTCTCGTATTACCCTGTAAATCCCGACTAGTAGTATAGTAGTTGTAGAAGCGGGCCAAATTATGCCGTCATGTTTTGCGGCGTTCTGATCTTCCGACGTGATAGCTATAATCTCCATGCCTTTTTGGGCAATTGGCAGTAATGAATTTGGAAAGATATTTATCTTTTCGATGTGTTTTGAATATTCAATTCTTACTCCGGTTCTCTTTATCTTTGCTTCTAGGCGTTTTTTACATGGAAGTAGCAGGAAGTTGATGAGTCCGTACCATGCTAGCTATGCAGCCTATGCCCCTGCCGCTTCAGCTAATGATTCGGAACTCCAGAGTTTATCCAGCGATGCCATCTCAGACGATACTATGTCACTGACAGACTCTAGTGTGTAAGTATTGGGAAAAGATTGAGTAAAACATAACAAGCAAAGCTATTTCCTCTCGGCCTCTCTCTCCTCCCCTCAAACAGCAACATTTGCTAACATACACACATTTCCTCCAAATAGGTTGTCATTAAAATCACATCCATAATTGATTCAACCAATGAACAAAAATGCAACATTTAGCGAATTTAATAACATGAATAATTAATTACAAAATGCTCACATAAATCACTTATTTGTGCACTACAATTGACTTTAAGTGAATAGGATAAAAATACCAGTGAGAAGTTATTCACATGTATGTTATCCATTTTGCAATGAAATGAATTAAAATAATGTGGTTGTTTTTCTTAATTTAACACGGCTATTGTTCTTCATTTGTTCGAACAGATTCAGTTTAAAAAACTGATTCTCTTTAAAAAATGCTTCCTTTTTCCATTGCAGCTTGCAAAATTTAAATGTTTAATGCGCAAAATTTGTACTGTCTGGCATGCCAGTCAGTAATATAATCTAGAGAAAATTAAAATTGATTTTATTTCTTAGTCGACGGAGAATCTTCTTGATAACAGAGCTCCATGACAGTATGTGTGCGTGTAGCAGTGGCAATGCTTTTTACGCCAATGTAAATCACATTGCCATAATTACATCACACAGCGAATGGCTAGAGCTGAGCAATAAAAAAAATAGGAAATTGTATCACTTGAGAGAATAACGTTTAGATGCTCCGCCTCTTTCCGATTGTATGCATTGAAACTGGAAAGGCAGATCAAAATGCGGGATTTTTTTTCAATTGGGATTTGTTTTGATTAAAGGAAATTGGAAGTGCACTGTTTAGCTGCTCCTCCCCTCGCCCATTGTGTTCATTGAAAATGTGAAATGCAGATCAAAATGCAATTTCGTCTTCCTCTCTTCAATGAGAGTAGTGTTTTGATTATAAGGGTAGAACATATTGCGTGGTCGATTAGGATGACACAGTGCTATTGTGCGTTGTTTATAGTGGAAGCAATGCTTGCTTCGCCATGCTGTCTGGATTCAGATTCTAGTTATAAGGCTTGCAGTGCAGATTTATAGGCAGAATATTGCCTATTGGGTGTTGGATCATTATGTGTACAATGTAAGTGAAACATTAGTAGCATTTGCACCATATTAATAATGCAGTGGTGGGCGAAAATAATGGATGTGGAAACAAAAAGCTTCTTTGTTGATGACCTTGGATGTTTTGGGTAAAGGAATAAAGATATATATTATTTCCTTCAAATCTAAACCCTTTAATTGAAATATGATGGTAGTATGGATGGGGAATAATATTTGCACTGCAAGAGCTAGACATTTTCAAGAAACCAAGCAAGCCATAATTATATTATGCAGTGACCTAAAAGGTCATGTTCAAGTTCCGAGTGAACAGATAATATGACCACAAAGCGTTCCCATATCTCAAAATACCTTCCTGCATGCACAGTACATGTATGTATGAATGAGCATTGTCACCATATTCTTCAATTGTTGTATCCTTATCTAGAAATCAGATTTGGGTGTAAGCCATCGGCTTCTTTGTGCTCATTAATCAGCATGTCCACCTTTTCGTGTGCCGTCATCCAAAACAACAAACCACCCTGCCGCTTAAATGTTCACAGCTCGTACCGGCTTGCCTAATCAGGTATAAATACAGGCACACATTTAACTTTAGGGTCAGCCATGTTTTTCCCCTGCTCTGCCGGGCAGACTACAAGCATCGGGTTGTGTGGTCTGTAAATTTGTTAATTATTTTTGATGCTGCGGCCGCGCATCAAGGGATTACCTGCCGTTTTATTTCTACATCTAATATTTAACAAATAAATTGGTTGTGCAGGAATTTAAAATACAATTTCCTTTAGAATAAATTCAATTCTAAAATCAAATATTTTGAAATTAGAAACTGTTACAGATTATTGTTTACCTTAAAAAACATTTGTACTGATTTAAAAAGTATTTAAAAAAATATTTGAATTTAGAACTGCATCAATATTTTGAATTGTTTAAAGGGGAAAGGTTTGTAGCACTGAAATGGACTACATGTACTTGGCAAATTTTCCCATCTTTCTCTTCTACTCACTATGAGGGCATTTTGAACAGTAACAGTTGCCTTCTTTGCTCATCCGATACCGCCCACCCCCGGAGAGATGTTCTAGTCGGTTCTCTTTGCCTTCAATGAACAGGGCAAATATTTTGTTCATAATTCAATTTGGATGTAGCAAACTCCCACATCGATAAAGAAAACCTCAACCAAGCCGACCTAGCCCACCGCTTGGCAATCCCCAGCATGCTGACGTTTTTTCGCCACCAAATTTGGATGCAGAATTACACGCCCTTCTGCAAAATCAACAGTGTCACATTGGGTTACTCTTTTCATGCAATGTGTAACACTGGATAAAAAGTTTCCAGTGTTTTGTGCAGTACCGAAATGTGAAATGTAATGTTCCACAAATAATTCAATTTGTATTGCTCTCCAATATTTATGGTATCATTATCACATACCATAATTGTAAAAACAACCTTGAATTTAAGAATGGTGCAACAATAATAAATGTTACCATGTTCTCTTCATCCATTCAATTACCATCAAGAGATCTGAATCAGAACAATTTTGTATATTTGAAGCAACATAATTTTACAAAGTTTGCTTTCAAATCCCTCTATCCTTGAATCCTTTACCACTCTAACAAACAAAGCATTCCTTAAGAGTAAGCCCATTTCCCTCTTTTATTCTTTTTCAACTCTGTGCAATTTGCATTTGAAGTGGTTCCCTCTGTCACTAAAAATGTCATAAAATATATACCAAAGGTCTGTGCTACTGGACTACAATGGTATTAAAGTTATTGAATAGGTCCTGAAAGAAAAGCCGCCCTGTATTATCACACTGTGGCTATACAGTCATTCAACTTGAATCACCCTAATCCAGCTTCTATACTGAATAAAACAGGTCAATGAACAATAAAAGATGATAGGAAGTTGTAAAAAATAACTGACCCTGGTTGAAATAATGTTGGATTGTCACCACTGAACCACACAGTAATTCATAGTATTTTAATACAAAGCCAATTTTCAAGAATGCCTGTGATAAATGTTGGCATGCTTACAACATGAAAATGTTTACCCAGGGTGCTTATTGTTAATATTTTTATGTATTTCCATTTGTGGATTTTGTCTTTGAACAAAATTGAATGGCAAATATTGAATTGTATACTAGTAGTACTAGTAGATCCAGATAATTTTCATTTAATAGTGTTGTTAATATCCATTTAATGAAGGTGTGCTGTTAATGTGGATTTGTGCCACATAAAATGTCAGGAGTAATTGCAAATGTAAAAACCTGAAAATATATTTTATTTGTAATGAATTTGTGTTTAACTTTTTAATCTGGAATTTAAAATCTATCCAACTTTGTTCTAAATTGGCAAAGCGCAAACATTTGATTGATGAAAGATAGAAGACTAGTTAAGAAATATATATCAATGAATACATAAATCAGGCATAATCTTAAAAATGGGAAAACAAGTTGTGCAGGCAAGGCTCTATCTAGACTTGTTGTTTTATGATAAATTCTAGTTTTGACTGGAAAATTCATACAAATATAGGAAGTACTTTGCAAGCCCGTGAAAATATCATGGTGCAAAATTAGTCAATATTATAATGTATGGTATGTAGTGTATTAGCAATTGCAACCTTGTCTATAAGCCCTTGTGGTTGTGCTGTTTTGTTGAGCCTCATAAATGGCGGTAGACTACCAGCCACAAAGGTGCATGCAGGACTAAGATGAAAGGACCCGTTGGTCGGCCTGCCTGCATGCCCGGTGTAGGCCTTGAGAAGGAAAGGGAAAAAAAGTGGGCTCAGACTTGATCAAGAGAAAGCGGCCTCCTTTTAGAAATCAGGCTGAAGTAATTGGATTAGCGTGTGTTGAGTAGGGGCCATTTTGAACTTGAATTTATCAATTGCCCTTCTAATGCTGTGCTAGAGGGGGTTTGTGTGCTGTTATTGGGAGCGTATTATACAATTTATAAGAGTCGAGGACCAGGAGAGTTCTTGTTGTGGGTGCTACATATGGAAATTATTATTAGAAAAATGTGTGCGTGTATGGAGGGGCCTATATTGTGAAGAGACAGCAACGTAATAGTGGATGTTTGTTCTTTTACTGAAACATAGATTGTGTTCAGAACAACATTACATTATGTTGTTATTTTGTAAACATTTGGTTGTCTCAGGGGTCACCAACACAGAAAATGTTTAAAAGTTCTTTTCCAGATGGCTGAGCACCTAGGTGAAAGGGTTAACCAACTAACAAGTGGAACAATTGTGTGAAATAGAGTGTGTATGTGTGTTAAAAGGGAGGGGAATTGTTGTTGCTAGACGGACGAACGGTAGCGATGATATGAAAGCGGTGAATGAGCGGCCTTTTATATCAGAGGAATCAAGAAAGGTGGCGAAACGGAACCTCTCTCTTGCTCTCAACAAATGTGGAGGGCGGGCAGACGGACATACAAATGAGCCTAGTTTTTTTCTAAGAATGGATTAAGCGCTCACTTAGGCATGGGAAATAACAGACACATCAGAAATAATTATTGTAATCAATAATGAAGTGATCGCTTTAGAGAGGTTTTAGAGCACTAAAAATATTTCAAGTAAATTTGATCAAATTTGGTATTAGGAAGTTCAACAGACTAGTCAAAAAGTAAAAGACCCTGTAGACCATTTTAACAGATGGCAAAACATTTATTTTAAAAATAAAATTAGCTCTCCCTTAGAAAAAAAAATCATGTGGGTGATGATTCCGAGGTTGTTAGCAGTAAAAGGAGCTAGCTATTCATTGCCATGGTATCGTAGCCAGAAGGCGTCCATTTAATTAAAGTCAGCGAGCAACTCGCGAGAAATTACAAGTTTTCAGGAAGCTTGATATATCAAGCGTGTACTGGGAACTCCTCTTTTCATTGAAATGCATCTATTACTGTGTCAAATCAAATTTGTGCAATGAAATCAAACCCCCAATGCTACGTTGCTCGCGTGCCCAGTTATCTACCTTTATATTTTCTGCTTGTTCGCTCGGTAACCAGCCAACACATAAAATTTCGTCAACTTAAAAACCTATCCTCCGGCAGGCACAACCAAGCATGCACAAGCAGTCGACACTGTTGCAAACTAGTGCCATCTTCGACATTTAACCATGCTGTTTCCTAGGCAACATTGACAAGTATCCCTCTAACCGAAACAACTGCTGCATGAGTACGCATGATTTTGCTTGAAATACCTGGCCTTCGGGTCTCTTTTTAAGCCAAGGTGTCAAGAAAATATTTTACAGAGAATTTTCAAAGATATTGAGCTAGTAGACAAGTCAGTCATAAGTTTTGCCTCAGAATTATTGACATCTTTGGTGTCGTGGCACGGCAGCCATACGAAGCCACGGGTGGCGCCCCGTCTCAGCACTGTCAGTCGATATAATAGCGATTTTCTGATGAGAGGTTAAAATATTCATCGTGCGGAAACCTGCCCAGGATAGGTTGCAGCACAGAATCAACACAAGAACAGGTGGGGAGGATGTTGTCATTGTATGAATATGTCTATAATCTTACGATGTGTCGTTTTACATCTGATTAGCAATTTTGAATTGGAATATTTACATTTTTAGTGCCAAATCTGTAGCCCTATATATTTACATTGCGAAAGCAAATCTTTTCTTATACGGTATTTTACGAATCGCCAGTATTGGTGATGATTCAATGAGTAATAAATAATAAATATTAGCAGAACTTAAGACCACAATTTACCAAACCATCACCATTTTGAGTACCAGGTCCCGCTACTGAATGATCAACGGATCAGTCTACATGCGTGTGCGTGTACTGATTCAGACGTTGGATAAAGGTTGTTCCAATGTCATTCAGTTTTGCATGTTTGTTTTACTGATGGATGGCAGTGTAAATGCTATGTACGATGAATAGTCAATGGTTTACATTGAGTAAACGATGCTTGATTAAGACATACAAGACTCATCCATTGCTGTTGAAGAATCGCTGTGTAGTTCCGAGACAGCGTGAATGTTTTCAAATACTTAATTCTGTCATTTTATGAGCTATTTTTTTGTCCCCAAATTGTATCTGTAAGATAGACTTGGACCTGGTCAATGAACCTGACCCATTCTTGTTTAGCCCAGATGTAATCCAATCCATTGCAGTTGAGTCCACAATACAAGGCTTGGTCATTATAGCTCCGCTTTTGATCCCTTTCAAATGCAAATTATTTGATATGACCCTGATAAAACCCAGTGTATAGAATTGCCCTGCTCTAGTTTTGGGCGACTTGTTGTATTGTCAGTTCGGTCTATCCATCCGATATTGGTTTAATTTGCATTTTGGAAATACGCACCTTTCTGCCTGTGTGCGTACTGACTCTTAGTCTTATGACTCATTTAATTGCAATGAGAATATCTTTTAAATGGGCTAGATGAAAGTGTTTTGGATTATATTATAATTTATTTCAATTTAAATTAGTTGTATGAGTTGAACACAGAATGGTATTTATATAGGGCTACATGTACACAACTTATGTCATTATCAATACAAATAAGAAAAATACATGTAGAAATTTCAGTGAAGATGTTTGCTTGCCAGTGATACATTGGGTTGCATGGAATTTACATGGCATAAAAGTGACCTTTGACATATCAGCGCTTTTTATAACAGCATGATTTGTTTCATGTGTAATACAAAAATATGAAAGAAACTGTAGCATATATTGATTATAAGAGAGACAAAAATGGTTTATCCTCTTTGAGTTTGGTCATACTTGTTGTAAAATACTAACGCAGTTATGCCGATTGAACCACAGTGTTATTTCTTATTGTTTTCATATAATATTTCAAATGTTTTAAAGTGCACCATTCCCCATTTGAAACTGCACTTTAGCAAATTACCTAAGCGTGACTGTCACGACGACGTAAGCGTTGCAAATTCTGCAGATTGGAAAGTGTGCAATCAAAATGAATTTCAAAAATAGAATAGGAAAAAGATTGTGTGTATTTGTGGAGATTGGGGTTTACTTGTAATCGCCATTGGAAGCAAGCAAGGGCAATTTAGCAACATGGGATTGCTATCATCCCGATAGTGAGTCTGGAGCAATAGACGGTTCTGAAAATAATTTAGCAAAAAAGCATCAATTGCCAGTTGTAGCAGTGTAGATTTTAAACCCCTACTAGCAATTTACAGAAAGAGGAACCCGAATCCCAAATATGGTAGACTGAATCCCAAATAAGGTAGTTAGGATGTGAATGTAGAAAAGTGGCTTGCTAACTTTTGAAATTGTGTTTTATTTGGAGAATTGTTGATAGAAAAAAGATTCATGTAACAATAAATGTAATGTTTTCTTGTATGCCGTTAAAATGTTAGATGCAAATTTGACACAACAAATGATTCTCAGTCGCTAACATTGAATTTGTTATATCGTACGGTAACTGTTTGTATCATGCTATAATTCACCTTACCCATCTAGACTGTCATGAAGGTGCCCCTAACCTAAATTGGCAGCGCGAAAAGGGGGAACCGAGCCCCATGTAACAGATTTATCATCATCACACTTAAACGCACACGCATATAACAACTATCACATGTTCACGAAAATGAACGTGGCACTTCTCAAATTACCCTAAACGTCTTAATTATGGGGCTGTCCAACGGTATTGGCATTTTGTAACTGACGTAATATAAAAACTGTCACATCTTGTTGAGGGTTAACTTGGTGCGAGATGAAACGATGGAGACATGTAGAATTGGGGGCTGTGATACACTTATAAATACTCCCGTGGAACACTTACTTTCCAAGAGATTCAAAAGATGTTTGATTAAAATCCCTTTCAAAACACTTAAGCGAGACTGCAGAGATATTAAGTTCTCATGTAATAGGCAACGACACGATCGTTATTAAATTTCTTGTCTTTTTCACTATTTTGTTGTAACATGTATCACTGATCTGTCCTTGTCTCTGTCACTACCCTATCTACTAAATGAACAGTGTTGAATACAGGGTTACATTTTGACGTTTTTATTTTTGTGTCGTTACAGAGATGGAGGTCCTATCACCAGGCATTCAAGGCAGCAGAGGAGACGACAACAGCGAGCCATGAAAACCAACATCCGGCAAAATGGCAAAGTAGCGTCATTCCCTCCGTTCCCAGTAAGTGCAACAAGGAAAACTATCGTATTTCAGAGCCTAAAGCATCACATTTAATGTGTTGTTTTAGCGCAAATTGAGAAATTGAAGCGAGAGCTTGTGACTTATTCCTTAATGTATATTTCCTCAAAGGCATTTGAAAGAGGAGAAGAAATAGCAAGATTCTGTAATTGAGTTTCTTTAATTGCGCAGTGAAGTTTGATATCTGGCTGCGAGCGAGATGTTGCATTGTCCATTGCGTAATGTAAAAATAATTGGCACATTAGTTAGTGTTCTAGTGTTAGAAATCAACGAAACGGTATGGATGTCATGTCCTGCGTTGTACGTCCCAAATGATTTGATCAAATGGTTAACATTTTTCCCAACTAGTATAGAAGGAATTGTACCACATGCAAACTAAAAAACAAAGGTCTACACTTTTGTCTTTGGAATTAATATTCCTATGAATTGACCCTTTTTACAATTTCATCAATCGTTACCCTTATTTTTCTGTATAGTTTTAAAGACTCAAGTTAGCTTAGTAGTAAAACCACTATTAATTGATATTAATTTAATCTGCAATATTTTCTCTTTTTGTCTCAGCATATGCAAAGACCTCAGAAAGAAGTCCAGCCTGTTGCTCCCAACGAGTTTGCTCGCATCCTAACAGAGAAACTTGAGAGGGTTGTACAGGAAAGAGAAGCTCAGGAAAGACTTGTAGCCAGGTTAAAAGAAGTTGAGGTAAGCTAACATGATTGTGCTAAAGAAAACTATTTTTTTCTTTTTGTAGGTCGTAACATTTTCCAGGACACATACTATTACCTCACCATCTGATTCTTTCATTTATTGATGTCTGTTGAGTGCTAAAGGATGATGAACTGGTTTATGAATGAACCATGATTGATGTAATAAAACCGTTCTGTGGCAGGCAACATAGAAAGTCCAAAGTCCAAATGAACGGTTCTCATTAAGGTTTTGCATGTGCATGTCTACAAATATGATACATACCATGAACATTCAGTGAGTGCTTTACCCAAATGATGAATGGTGCTCGGGAAAAATAATATTAAATATCTTGATTAAATTATTTTTCTGCAGGGATCAGAGTGCGAGGCTGATATAAGCAGCTCAACTGTGACGACAGAGGGCGCTCCTGTTATATCCAACTTCAAAAGCAATGGTGGGGATGGTGGTAACATGGTCGAGGACGACCCCAACAGTATTTTGGACGAACATTGCTCACGGGTATTCATGGACGGTCAATCGCCGGGCAACTTTTCACCCAGGCGGCCGAAATCTCCTCCCGAGAGAGCGAGGCGAGCAAAGTCCGCTGGCTCGATACCGGGCATGCCACAAATGCCTCCGGGTTACACAAAACAAATGCTGCAAAAACATCGCTCGAGGTCGAAAGACGCCCTCGTGAGGGGGGACAGTGGACCGCAGGATTATATAGATGCAGATATCCCTGTGCAGCATAAATATCATCATCATTATTACTCGCAAAAGTCAAAACATCAAATTGAAATGGATGCAACTCGCAGAACAATGGCTGTTTATGTACAGGACGGCACAGAGCAAAGTTATGACAAATACTCTGCCAATTCAGACACTGGGACATCGTCGTATCCCTACGATGCCGTTTATGTGGACACCGGGAAATATAAGAAGAAATCATCGTCCAGCAAGAAGTCGGATACCTCATCTATATCAAAAACAACGGATAGCGGTATATATGAAGGGCCACCTTCATTGCCGTCTGATAGTGAAAAGTAAGTCACTCACTTGTTTACTTTCTCAGGCTGCAGAATTCACACCGCTTTAATGTTGCAGAATTAAGCACCATTCTTTTGATTACAGTATTGATCCGCTTATTTGTTACCGAATGTGAGATCCAGAATTCATCCCCTGTAACATTAAGCAACCTTAATTTCCAGTGTCCAAATTATTTGGAGCAATTTATGTTGCATCCATTGTTGGAAGTATAACATATGGTCTTTTGTGTTTACAAAGTGGTTGAGTTACGTTGCAATTGTTTATTTACTTCCTAATAGACTAGGCCGGTGCATCAATTGACAGCGCCGTAGAGGTAAAAAGGGGACAGCCGTTTAGCTGATCGACCCGCGTGACACACAGGTGGCACGTATTAGAAGGACAAAACATCTGAAAATGGCAATGAAATCTACAGCACACATGCGCAATGTGTCTATTAGCTAGTAACTTAACCATTTCATTGTAATATCCACATTCTGTTTCCCAGCTCAAACTAAATTCAAACATTGCAATATTTCCATTTTTCAGGAATACCTCTATTGAACAATGGTTAAGGCAGGGTGAGCAGTATAGTTTGCCATCAAAGAAAAGTGCGTCTTCAAGAGGTCGTGAACAGCAACACAAGCGGTCTGCGCATAGGCTACCCAACGACATGCCAATGTCATCCTCAATGTCACCTCACAGGCCAACGCATGCGTAAGTATAGATAAGCTTCGGGATTTCCCGTGATTTTTTAAGGTGAAAACCGTGGGCAGTTTTTGTGAAAAGCGTGATTTACCGTGATTAATGAGATTCCAAGTAAAAACCGCGAAAAATCGCGAAATTCCGTGATTTACGAAGCGGTCGAATTTTTAGGCATTTAATAAGCTTAATAAAATATAAAAAGGCAACTAGAAAAAAGCGATAAAATACAACTTTCGTGAAGTTCGAAAAAGCCACTGTAACCACTGACCAATTCCCTAGCTTTCCTTTCTTGCCTTGGTTGGTGGCCCGTCTGTCAAGCTTCCAAAATAATCGATCGCTTCGCTTGAATATTTTATTATCGTCGCCTTTGTTTACATTAGATCGTTACATTTGTTTTCTTTGAAAGGCCCCGATTTTCAATGGGATTTTCCAAACGCACGTGGCCAGGAGAGTAATTGTTAACATACGCATGCGCACCATATTATAATCAAATAAACAATGAATATTCATAAACAATTACGTATTTCATAATCAATAAATATACTGATGATGATGACATTTATAATAAAATAATTAAAATTGGAATACAATAAAATAATATTAAAACACTTTTAAATAATAAAAAATAAATATTTAAAAAAACACCTTAGTTTGTATAAATACTAAAGAGTGTAAATAAACTTCCGTTTTGCGCAACCTTTTGTACAAATATAGCCCAAAAATACAAATTTAAATATTTTTCATTTTACGTTTTTTAAGTAAAATCATTTATACATGCGGCGTGGTTTGATTTGTTTAAACGTTGAGTTGATGCGCAGTTTCGTTACAAAACAAACCGTGAAAGTATTAATATAACTTAATTTTCATGCTAAATGCGTCATAAATTGTTTTACACAGTGTTTAAACTAGTATCAATGCTGTTGTTGTTCAACATTTTGGAAAACTTATTCAACAAAACAAGATTTT